>MJUU01006642.1:188447-230714 GCA_002080025.1 Modiolus philippinarum | reverse complement strand
TCTTTGCTCTAGAGATAAATTAAATGGAAAATTCTTTTTAAACAAAATCTAAAACGGCGATATTCACAACTTTTAACTGGTGAATGTGAATACAGACAGTCGAGATCGAATATCCTCCCATGACCCGCGAATCGCACCTAAAAATGTCAAAGGCACAACTCTATTTAATAATTAATTTATAATATAAAAATATATAAAACAAATAAAAGATACGAAAATTTGAATAAAAAATAGAGAATTATAAGCGATAAACAGAATAAACGATTTTGATTGGTTTAATTAAACCCTGAATACCGTTTTCCGTTTCTGATTGGACGAACGTTAAATATCAAATAGCGATTTCCGTTTCTCGCTTCTCATTGGCTAAAACTATGAAAAGCATTTTCGGTTTAAACTCGAATTTCCGATACCGATCGGTATGGCACGCGATAGTAACAAAAATGCGGTATACCTAGTATTGCGAACGAAAACTAGGGTTTTCGGCGAAATACTATGTATACCGATCGGAAACCCCTAGTTAACGTGCGGTATACCTAGTATTTCGCACGAAAACCCCTAGTTTTCGTTCGAAATACTAGGCATACCGCATTTTTGTTACTATCGCGTGCCATAAGTCTCGCGTTCCGCATTTCAAATTACGCATTTACCCGTTCGAAGTTGCAATGTAACAAGTTTCAGATTGACAATTGTAGAGTTACAATAAAGTAATTACATTTTCGCAGTTGCAATAAAAGAATTACAATTTTATGAATTACAAATTAACAAGTTACATTTTATCAGTTTCAAAAAACGGAGTAGCAATGTTAGAATTTTGACCCTTTTGGCATTCCATAATTTTCGGTAAAATTGTACTAAATTTTAACTGCATGTACACTAGATAGCATTTCACTGTGGCATTTACATCATATCGCATCTATCGATATCCCTATTGTTGCATATTACAGTAAATGTGTACCAAATTTGAGTATTAGATGGCATTTATACCATATCGCATACTATCAATATCCCTAATGTTGGATTTTTTCAGTATATTTGCACCAATTTTGAGTACTAGATGGCATTTACACTATATTGCATACTATCGATATCCCTATTGTTGCATGTTTTCAGAATATTTGTACAAAATTTTAGTACTAGATGGCATTTACATGATATAGCAAAATATCGATATCCCTATTGTTGCATATTTTCAGTATATTTGCATCAAATTTGAGTACTAGATGGCATTTACACAATATTGCCTACTATGTATATCCCTATTTTTGCATGTTTTCAGTAAATTTATGCCAAATTTGAGTATTAGATGGCATATACACCATATCCCATACTATCGATATCCCTATTGTTGCATATTTTCTGTATATTTGTATCAACTTTGAGAACTAGATGACATGTACATCATATCGCATACTATCGATATTCCTAACGTTGCATGTTGGCAGTAAATTTGTGCCAAATGAGTACTAGATGACATTTACATCATATCGCATACTATCTATATCCCTATTGTTGTATATTTTCAGTTAATTTGTACCAAATTTGAGTACCAGATGACATTTGAACAATATTGCATACTATCTATATCCCTATTGTTGCATATTTCCAGTAAATTTGCACCAAATTTTAGTATGAGATGGCATTTACACCATATCGCATACTATCAATATCCCTATTGTTGCATGTTTCAGTAAATTTGTACCAAATTTGAGTACTAGATGACATTTACACCATATCACATACTTTCGCTATCCCTACTGTTGCATGTTCTCAGTATATTTGTACCAAATTTGAGTATTATATGGCATTTAATTCATATCGCATACTATCGATATCCCTATTGTTGCATGTTTTCAGTAAATTTGTACCAAATTTGAGTACTAGATGACATTTACATCATATAGCATACTATCTAAATCCCTATTGTTGCATATTTTCAGTAAATTTGCACCAAATTTGAGTACTAGATGGCATTTACACCATATAGCATACTATCGATATCCCTATTGTTGCATGTTTTCAGTATATTTGCACCAAATTTGAGTACTAGATGGCATGTACACCATATTGCATTCTATCAATACATTTTGTATCCCAATTGTTGCATATTTTCAGTAAATTTGTACCAAATTTGAGTACTAGATGGCATTTACACCTTATCGCATACTATCGATATCCCTATTGTTGCATATTTTCAGTGAATTTGTACCAAATTTGAGTACTAGATGGCATTTACACCATATTGTATACTATCGATATCCCTATTGTTGCATATTTTCAGTAAATTTGTACCAAATTTGAGTACTAGATGGCATGTACATCATATTGCATTCTATCGATATCACATTTGTTGCATGTTTTCAATATATTTGCACCAAATTTGAGTACTTGATGGCATTTACACCATATCGCATATTATCAATTTCCCTATTGTTACATATTTTCAGTATATTTGTACCAAATTTGAGTACTAGATGGCATTTACACCATATCGCATACTATCGATATCCCTATTGTTGCATATTTTCAGTAAATTTGTACCAAATTTGAGTACTAGATGGCATTTAAACCCTATCGCATACTATCGATATCCCTATTGTTGCATATTTTCAGTAAATTAGTACCAAATTTGAGTACTAGATGGCATGTACATCATATCGCATACTATTGATATCCCTATTGTTGCATGTTTCCAGTATATTTGCACCAAATTTGAGTACTAGATGGCATTAACACCATATCGCAATTACTATCAATATCCCTATTGTTGCATGTTTTCAGTAAATTTGTACCAAATTTGAGTACTAGATGGCATTTACACCATATCACATACTATCGATATCCCTATTGATGCATGTTTTAAGTATATTTGTACAAAAATTGAGTACTATATGGCATTCACATCATATCTTCCAATATTGATATCCCTAGTGTTGCATATTCTCAGTATATTTGCATTAAATTTGAGTACTAGATGGTATTTACATAATATGGCATACTATATCTATATTACTATTGTTGCATGTTTTCAGAATATTTGTACCAAATTTGAGTACTAGATGGCATTTACACCATATCGAATACTATCAATGTCCCTATTGTTGGATATTTTCAGTAAATTTGTGCCAAATTTAAGTATTAGATGGCATTTACATCATATCGCATACTATTGATATCCCTATTGTTGCATGTTTTCAGTATTTTTGTAACAAATTTGAGTACTATATGGCATTTACTTCATATCCCATACTATCGATATCCCTATTGTTGCATATTTTCAGTAAATTTGTACCAAATTCGAGTACTAGATGGCATGTACATCATATCGCATACTATTGGTATCCCTATGATTGCATGTTTTCAGTATATTTGCACCAAATTTGAGTACTTGATGGCATTTACACCATATCACATACTATCGATATCCCTATTGATGCATGTTTTAAGTATATTTGTACAAAAATTGAGTACTAGATGGTATTTACATCATATCTCATAATATTGATATCCCTATTGTTGCATCGTTCTCAGTATATTTGCATCAAATTTGAGTACTAGATGGTATTGACTTAATATGGCATACTATATCTATATTACTATTGTTGCATGTTTTCAGTATATTTGTACGAAATTTGAGTACTAGATGGCATTTACACAATATCGAATACTATCAATATCCCTATTGTTGCATATTTTCAGTAAATTTGTGCCAAATTTAAGTATTGGATGGCATTTACACCATATCGCATACTATCGATATCCCTATTGTTGCATGTTTTCAGTATATTTGTACCAAATTTGAGTACTATATGGCATTTACTTCATATCGCATACTATCGATATCCCTATCGTTGCATATTTTCAGTAAATTTGTACCAAATTTGAGTATTAGATGGCATCTACACCATATCGCATACCCTATTGTTGCATATTTTCAGTAAATTTGTACGAAATTTGAGTACTAGATGGCATGTACATCCTATCACATACTATCAATATCCCTATTGTTGCATATTTTCAGTAAATTTGTACCAAATTTGAGTACTAGATGGCATTTACACCATATTGCATACTATCAATATCCCTATTGTTGCATATTTTCAGAAAATTTGTGCCAAACTTGAGTACTAAATGGCATTTACACCATATCACATACTATCGATATCCCTATTGTTGCATATTTTCAGTAAGTTTGTACCAAATTTGAGTACTAGATGCCATGTACATCATATCGCATACTATCGATATCACTTTTGTTGCATATTTTCAGTAAATTTGTACCAAATTTGAGTACTAGATGGCATTTACACCATATTGCATACTATCAATATCCCTATTGTTGCATATTTTCAGTAAATTTGTACCAAATTTGAGTATTAGATGCCATTTACACCTTATTACATACCATCAATATTCCTATTGTTGCATGTTTTCAATATATTTGCACCAAATTTGAGTACTGGATGGCATTTACACCATATTGCATACTTTTGATAGCCTTATTGTTGAATCTTTTCAGGAAATTTGTACCAAATTAGAGTCACAGCAGCTAGATAGCATTGTGACAAAATGGCATATACTATGAATACTCCGTATGTTGCATGGTTTAGAGAAATGTGTGCTAAATTTGAGTTTTAGTCGACATTTATAGCAAATCATACTAAAAATGAGAGTTTGTTAGTATATACATTTCTTCCGTGTTTTAGGGAACATTATACAAAATCAAAATATCCTTTAGCGTACTGTGAGTATAATAACATTAATACGTCATAATATATTTTCTCGTAAGTTTTCGGGATTATAAAATTGTTGAAAAAATATTAAATCTTCACGAACATAATTTCCATCGGCTTTCGGCGGAAAATTCATAAATGTTAAAATACAAATTAAAAAATCATATGTTTTTGCAGTTTTATAAACACATCTTCGATTTTATTTAACAAAATAAAAAGATAAGCGCTTTTTGTCACTACATGTTTTGGGCGTTTTTCGTTGTTTTTTTGCTAGAAATTATTATTTATATTATTTATGATTGTAGAAATAGCCCCCTGCTGGTGTATAAAAAGCACGATTAATTTTCTTTATCATTGCTTTATAAGGTTAACATATTTTTAAAAATGTATTTAATATCAATTAAAATTAACTTCGATTGCGTCAGTCCCGAGTCGCCGTTCAGTTCATTGTCTCTCGTTCACATCGTGGCGCTCGATCGTGTATGGTGTATGGTCCACAGTTACCGAGTACGGAGTATGGGTTATGGTGTATGGTTCATGGTGTATAGTGTATGGTTCATAGTGTATGGTGTATGGTTCACGTTGTAACACCATACACCATTACACCATACACCATGAACCATTGAACCATACACCATGCACCATTGAACCAAACACCATTACACCATACACCATACACCATAAAATGGTTATGTTTTACCCTAAAAGTACTGTATAAAAGATACATATATATTTGATAAAACTTGCCTTGATAGTATAAACTTAAGCTTTCTCGGTGTGTTAACTTGTTTCATTGCAGTCTGCGATATAGTTTCTATATGGTTTGTCCAATTTCCATCAGATGCCAAAGTTACCCCTAAGTGTTTGTGACTATTTACAATTTCCACTAATTCATTATTAAATGTTATATTTAACTGCAGGGGGGGGGTTAGAATTTGATATTACCAGTGCTTTAGTTTTCCTTGGATTAAAGTCTACAAGCCAAATATTCGCCCATTCGTTTAGTTTACTTAAATCCCTATTAATTTCTGACTCCATTATTGCAAAATTTTGACAAGAATAAGATAAAGAGGTATCATCAGCAAATAAACGTGCTAAATTATCTAGGCTTTCTGTAATATCGTTTATGTATAACACGAATAATAATGGACCAAGTACAGAACCCTGAGGTACACCTGCAGTCACTATACCTAGATCTGATATTTGACTATTAACAAATACTACTTTAGTTCTATTTTTAACATAGTCTTCAATAAATACTAATAGATCACCCGATATCCCGTATGATTGTAACTTCTTGATCAGTCCTTTGTGCCACACCTAATCAAAGGCTTTTGATATGTCACAAAATATTATGATAGTTGATAGCCGTTCATCTTTTTTTTACATATTTGATGATATATTTCTATAAGTTGAAAGACAGTTGAGTGTCCTCGGAGATATCCAGACTGGTACTGATAAATTAATTTATGTTCAATAACATAATTATAGAGGTATTTATAAACTACACGTTCCATTACTTTTCCAAGACAACTTAGTAATGCAATAGGTCTATAATTAGAAAGAACACTTTTGTCATCTTTTTTGAATGATGGCATTACACGAGCGTAGAGGTGGGTTCCGGTCTCCAAGACTTCAAAATGGCGACATTTGACATGGGAGCGGTTAAAGAGGTGGGAAAATTGAGGTGCTCAGAATTGGATGAAATTTTACAGGAAGGTTGCCTAACAAGTGTAGAATTGGGTTCCAGTCTCCAAGTCTTCCAAACGGCGACCGTTGCGTGGAAACGGTAAAAAGGGCTTGAAAATCAAAGTGCTCAGATTTGGATGAAATTTTACAAAAAGGTTGCGTAACATCTATAGAATTAGTCCGTGGTATCCAAGACATTAAAATGGCGACTAATGCCATGGAAACGGTAACGAAGGCGGGAAAATGAAAATGCTGAGAATTTGATTAAATTTTAAAGAAACATTGTCTTACATATGTAGAATTGGTTTCTGGTCACTTAGACTTCAAAATGGCCGCTGTAACAGTGGAAACCGAAAAAAACAGGAAGTTGGAAAAAGTGCTCAGAAGCAAATTTGACAGAAAGGTTGTTCATAAATCTGTGGATCTCATCTGAAGCTTTAAGATTTCTGACATGGGAGTTCGTTTGGGAGACTTCTTGTGTTTGCATCCAAACACAATTGTAATACTTGTTATTATTATTCTTCCATCTTTCTTGCTTCTCGTCCGGATAAAGTTGTCCGAAGCAGATCTCAGAGACCATTGGACCTAGAGGTTCAAACTTGGTAGCGTATTAGCCCTATGTATCTAGGTTTGGAATCATTCAAAATTTTCCAAAGGGCGGTCCTTTAAGGATTCTTTTTGGGGTATAAAAAAGGGGTGGGGTCATCCTATAGTGACCCTTTGGGAAAATGAAATTTCGAATGATTTTCATAGAATAATTGTAATGGATGGAGAAATTTCAAAATAACTATGGTTGCCATGGAAACTATACAAAAAACTTAGAATTTAGAGAAAATCGTAATTACTGTTGATAGTTGTTATAAAGTTGTATTTTTATTACAGCTGTATGTATTACTTAGATAAAAAGGAGAACCCCTGGCCAAATTATTTTTTGGAAACAAGGTATGAAATTGGATGTAAAGGTTAATAGTGCATTTGGTTGCCATGGAAACCAAGCAAGAAATCTCTAATTTAAAAAAAAAAAGTGCTTTCTTCTGCTTGTAATAATTTGATTTTAGCAATATGTATAAACTAGTTTATAAGGGGAACCGCTGTCCATTTTTTTTTCTTGAGGGAGTCTCGTAATGCCTTTAAATCCGATATGGGAGTTCGTTTTGGGAGACTTTTATGTTTCGTTTGCAAACAGAGTTATCACTTGAAATTCTTCCATCTTTCCTTATTCTCGTCCGGATAAAGTTGTCCGAAGCAGATCTCAGAGACTGTTGGACCTAGAGTTTTAAAACTTGGTAGCATACTAGTCCTACATATCTAGATGTGCAATCATTAAGGGTACTTTTGGGGTATAAAAAGGGGTGGGGTCGTCCTATAGTAGTCCCATGGGAAAATGAAATTTTGAATGATTTTCATCATATATTTTCTGTTTCTCAAAAAAAAACTATAATGACTAGCTCCATGAAACTTCACGGGAACGTTCAGGGTTATGTAAGAAAGGGTTCCACAGCATTGGAAATTTCAAAATCACTTCTGTTGCCATGGAAACCATACCAAAAATGGAAATTTTGTGAAAATAGTAGTTTCTGTTGATAATAGTATTTTAATTATAGCAATATGTATTACGTAGATTATAAGGCGAACTCCTGCCAATTTTTTTTTTGGAAAGGGTCTGAAATTGGTTGCAATGGACAAAAGAGCACTTGGTTGCAATGGAAACAAAACCAGAAGCATAATTTTTTTGTTGAAAAATTGAGATTTCTGATAAAAATAGGGAATTTTGAGAAATATGTATTACATAGGTTATAAGGGGAACCCCTGCCAAAATTTTCTTTGGAAAGAGATCTGATATTAGATGTAATGGACATAAAAGCATTTGGTTGCCATGGAAACAAAATCAAAAGCTTATTTTTCTGGAAAATCAGGTTTTCGAAAAAAAAATAAAGAATTTTGAAAAATATATATGACAAAGCTTATAAGGGGAACCCCTGCCCAAATTCTTTTTGGAAAGGGTTTAAAATTGGCTGTAATGGACAAAAGAGCACTTTGTTGCCATGGAAACAAAACCAGAACATAATTTTTTTTTTTGAAAAATTGAGTTTTCTGATAAAAAAAAAGAATTTTGAGAAATATATATTAAATAGGTTATAAGGGGAAACCCTGCCCAGATTTTCTTTGGAAAAAGATCTGAAATTGGATGAAATGGACAAAGAAGCACTTGGTTGCCATGGAAACAAAACCAGAAGAATATTTTTTCTGTTGAAAAATTGAGTTTTCTGATAGAAAAAGGAATTTTGAGAAATATGTATTTCATAGGTAATAAGGTGAACCCCTGTCCAAATTTTTTGGGGAAAGGGTCTGTAATTGGGTATAATGGACAAAAGAGCATTTGGTTGTCATAAAAACAAAACCAGAGGTTATTATTTTTTTGTTGTTGTTGAAAAATCATGTTATCTGATATATAAAAAAGGAATTATGAGATGTATGTATTACCTAGGTTATAAGGGGAACCCCTGCCTAAATTTTTTTTCGAAAGGGAGTCTTGTAATGCCTTAGTATCCGATATGGGAGTTCGTTTGGGAGATTTTTCAGTTATTACTTGTTATTAAGTCATCCAAACATAGTTTGGTGACTTATTTTTTTTACTCTGTTTCTTATTATTTTTCTCTATTATTATTCCTCAATTTCGCGACCTTAGTCCGCACGTTTTCTAAAAGATGGATGTTCCAAACTAAATGAAACTTGGCGCCCTAGTAGATACCATCCCCAAGATGTGCAAAAAGGTCTTAGAATTTCCAAAGAAACCACCGTCATTGGTCAATTTGAACTTTGACCTCAAATCTTCTCATTGGAATAACTCGGGAACCGTAAAGGATAGCTGATTAAGTGTAATGATAAAAATGTTTGTTTGGTCATGACGGACATTTGTCACATTTGGACCGAAACTCTATGGTCAACTGTTAATGAGTAATGCCCCTTGAAAATTTTGTCATATCTTTAAGAATGTTTTTCTCAAATACGGTAAGAGATAGGAACCTGAAACCTTTTCCATTCAACTTAGGTGATATGCATTACATTAAAAAATGCCAAGGTCAAAGGTCATTTGTCACTTTGAACTTTGACCCTTAACCTTGTTTTTGTAATAACTCTTAAACCGTAATAGATAGCTGATAACATGTGATGACAAAATGTGTGTCTTGTCAAGATCTACATTTGTTACATTGGGGCCAAAATTATTGGACCAACCATTATATGCATATAGATGAAAACCGATTTTTGATGTCTGATTAAATGAATGGAAATTCCCCATAGTATTCTCTTTTTGATATACTCTAACAGGTTAACATTGATAACTGTAATATGACAAATCTTTTGGCGTTATTTTGAACTTTGATTTGTTTTAATTATCAAAGTGGTAACAGGTATTAAGATATGTTTAAAATAATTACACATCTCATGATAATATAATTAAAATGTGTATTTAATGCTGAAAATATATATTGCTGTATAATACAGCTATATATACATGATATATTTTCAGCAGGCTGTATATAATTTCACATCACATGATATTCATTGATGATAATTAAGATTGTATTAAGCTCATAGTAATATTTTATATTTATACACTTAAAATATTTTCACTACAAACATCTGGCATTTATCAATTTTAGATTTGACAGTTTAATTAGTCACACAGCTAAAAAAAATATACTGATTGAACGTAATGTAACTTAAAACACATAACATCATAATATTTAAAATAGAAATGATTATATATGATACAATAGGATAGACATCTAATATTGAGGAATAATTGTTCTTTCAAAGAATATTTAAAAAAAAAATGGATTCTGGTTTGGGTGAATGATTTCGAACATTGTCCAAACATTTTCTCAGAGATGGTTGGTCAATGAATTTGACACCATTTTAGATACCAACCCCAAGATGTGCTGGAACGTCTTAAAAATTTCAAAATTACCACGGTCATTGGTCACTATGAACTTTGACCTCAAACCTTCTTATTAGAATAACTCGGAAACGGTAAAAGATAGCTGATTAAGTGTAATGTCAAAAATGTTTATCAAGTCATGACGGACGATTGTTACACCTGGACCAAATCTCTATGATGAACCGTTCATGAGTTATACCCCTTGAAAATTTAGTCATATCTTTTAACATGTTTTTTTTTCTGGAAAACGGAAAGAGACAGAAACCTGGAATCTTTTCCATTCTATTTACGTGATATGTGTTACATTTAAGTATGCCAAGGTCAAAGGTCATTGATCACTTTGAATTTTGACCCTAGACCTTGTCATTGGATTAACTCATAAACCGTAATAGATAGCTGTTAACATGTGAATGCAAAAATCTGTGTCTTGTTAAGATCTACATTCGTTACAATGGGGCCAAATTATTGGACCATCCATTTTGGGCCTATGGACCTAAAACCGATTTTTCATGCCTGGTTTCGGGTTGTTTGCTTATAGCCTTAATACCATTGAAGATGCAAAGAGACATTCATATGAGGTATGAGCAAAGCTCATTGTTGAAGGCCTCATGGTGACTTCAAGATGAAGAACAACAATAAAAGCGTTGTTCCTTTGCTTGTTTTTACTATGTATTTGTAGAGACTTTGTCTCATGTGCATTTACTCCATAGCCTTCCATTCACCATTCAATACGAAAATGTAAAGGGAGATGTGACCTTTCAATTTAGGTCCAAGTCAAAGTTCAAGGTCATAGACAAAAACTTTATTTCACATAAACAGTGACTTTTAAGTTAGAGCAAAAACACTGTCCCAAAAGCTGCTAAGTCAGGGATTTGTTCAGCCTTTGTTACTTTCATCCCTTCAGAAATTCTATGGCCGTCACCATGACATCATTAACAGATATGACGTATCTGTGTCCCAAATGAAAACGGACATTTTCAGCTAGATTTCACGTCTTCACGGATTTGACATAATCGGATTTGACTCAACTCTGGATTGACTCACTGATAGTGTGACGGGTGCCGCTGGCGGAGCAGGACATGCTTGCCCTTCCGGAGCACCTGATGTCACTCCCGGTTTTCATGGGAGTTCACACTATGAGTACCCTAGTTCTTAATGTTATTTTTTTTATTTCCGTGCATTGTAGCTGTCTCACGTCCTTGTTTTGTCTTTGTTTTTATCTGTTACCGTTTTTGCCATGTCTTTGGACTTCGATTTTTGTAGTCATCGCTTCCCTTGTTCCTTCGGTGTTTTACTGCCGTTGTTATATCAATAAATGTACATATTAACCTTAAATTGTAGAAAATGAGAATATTATGACGCAACTTCCTGGAAAGACCTAAGATACAAAGAGACATTCATACAAAAAATGTTCAGGGAGACGTGACCTTCAAAATAAGGACAAGGTCAAAGGTCAAGGTCACAACCAAAAACTTAAATCTCACGTTAAATAATCATTTAATGTGCATATCAAACCAGGAATCTTGGTTTTCTCAATGAATCAATAATAAGAACATTATGACGTCTCTTCCTGGAGACCTATCAATTGTTTTTTGAAGATTTGACATACTAGAATTCTCAAAGATGGGTACTTCAAGATAAATGAAATTTGTATGTATTTCAATGTAACTTTATTAATCTATAAAATTACACACTATAGATGAAATATCCTACTTCTTATTTATTAAAAATCGAAAAAAAATTCTGATGCAACAAATTGCTAATGAAGTGTAAATATATGAATCAAAGTTAATTATAGCAATGATAGACAAAAATGCAATGAGTTCAAGACCTACATTCTTATATTGAGGAATCACTGTTGTTCAAACAACAATAAGGAATGGATTCTGGTTTGGGTGACTTCTACGTTTGCATGCAAACACAATATCACTTGTTAATTTTTTATATTTTAAAGTTCGTGGTTAAAAACAAAGACAAAACAAAAAAAAATTAGCATTGGGTATATCATTTGAATTGCAAGTCATAACACTTTCATATTTTGCATGTGCATTCCTTGTGGCAAGACCTTTTGATTGGTACCAGAACATTGGAACTTGTGACCTTGCTTTTGGCATGTGAACAACTGCACAAAAACTTTAACATCGGGTATATCTTTTGAATGGCATGTCTTGCATGTGTATTCCTTTTTGTTAGATCTTTTGATAGGTACCAGAATATTTGTCCTTGTGACCTTGACCTTTGCATGTGAACAACTGCATAAAAACTATAACATTGGATATATCTTTTGAATGGTAGGTAATTGGACTCATGGTGACTTCAAGATGAAGAACAACAATAAAAGCGTTGTTCCATTGCTGTATTTTACCATGTATTTGTAGAGATTTTGTCTGATTTGCATTTACTCCATATCCCTTCATTGTTAATTACATTGTTTTCATATTTTGCATGTGTATTCCTTGTGTGGAGACATTTCAGTTGGTACTAGAATAGTTTACTTCGAGACCTTGACCATGGCATGTGACTATCTTGTAAAATTTCGCCACAATTGTGAAATTATATTTGTTTTAATTAAAAAACATAAAACTCATCTATGAGAAAATTTTCTTGAGAATTACAGAATTTGTATTTAAAAAACCTGTATAACATTCAGTATCGTTTCTTTCTTTAAAACTTTAACATTTTGTTTAGCTTTGAATGGTAAGAGACTATTAAGTACTTGATATATGTATTTAGTTAGTCTTGATCATCTAAATGAAGTTTTGTGACTTAATTTTCAATGTCTTATGAAAGGTATTAATATATTAATAAATGATTGGGGATGTTACTTAAAATACCAAGGAAATAATTAGTCAAACAAGTTGGTCGCTCTCTTTTTACCTTTAATCTGTTCAACATATGAGTTAAGAAGTACATAATATAATTATTAATAATCAATAAAAACTCTAGAGAGAGAATAACATTAAGAACTATTATTGTATCTTGACACTGAGGCAATTGAATATTACTTTAAAGGTAGGGAAAAAACTAGATTTGCAATTGTAAGCAATAGCAAATGTAACCCTAGACAACCAATTCAATTATTCCATCACATTTGCATCATGGATATGGCGTCCATTTTGAAAATTTCAAACGCACAACATATGACTTCAGATGGTGGTCCAACTTTGTGCAGAGTTTGAAATCATTCAATTCAGCCATTTAAAATAATCGTTTGGACAAACAAATGTGTGGAAGAATAATAATAAGTAATATAACTAGATTTGCAATTGCAAGCAATAGCCGATGTCACCCCCGATCCTCAATTAGATGATTCTACCTTATTCGCAGCCTCAAAATCTACCTAGAAATCAATTTTCGTTGAAATCGGACGTTTAAATTTTGACGTATTTTGGCAGAAATGGCGGCCATTTTGAAAATTTTAAATGCACAGCATACATCTTCAGATGGTTGTCCAACTTTGTGCCATGTTTGAAATATTTCCATCCAACCATTTCAAAATAATCGCTCGAACAAGAATTATTGGAAGAATATTAATAATAATCTGAAGAAACGTAGAATAACAACATGTCACCCCGACTATGTCTGGAGTGCCAAAATAATCAGAAGAAATGTAGAATAACAACATGTCACCTCGACGTTGTCTGGGGTGATATAAATAGTAATAAAAATAATTAATATTAAGAAAAAAACACATTGATACATTTTATTGCTATTCAAAATTAATTGCATATGGTACTACTTTTCAAAAGTACACGATGTTTCGATCTATCAAGGACCCTACTGATGGTCTCTCATTAAAAAAAGGTTGTTAAAGATTGGGCAAACTTATATCTTTTCCAGGTCTTGTGAAAATAGGCCCAATCTAATATACTTTTAATGCCTGTATGTTATATGTAAAATTTTACCAGCTGAACCAATTATTTTCAGATGTCGAAGAACAATCTTGTTTCTTTGCCGTGTTGCTGTTGTGAGAAAGAACTTTCAATGAAGGTAATCATGTTAGTCAAAACTAACTAGGTAGAAAAGAAGTGAAAACAGGTTCACTTTCTTACTGAAATAAAAGGGACAACAGGAAACACCTACAATGGCTGAAAATTATAATTACATGCCACAATCTGCTAGGGAGCTACACAGGAAAAACACAAATAAGACAAAAGACCAACGTAAACAACGATAGGAACTTGGGACAGTCGGACTTGGTACCGGCACTAGCAAAAGCCAGTGGTACTGATCTGTCTTAATATCCTTTGTGCTTACCTTACTATGTCATTGATTTTTATTTAACAGGTAGCCTCTTCACAAAACATTCCTTTGTCCATACAGGTTATAGTGATATATTTTCATTCGTAATATTCAAGATCACTGATAAGATTCTGAGAGAATTATACTAGGAATCGCTAGTCTTATGTAATTAATCTATTATGAATATTGCATATAGATGATCTTCATAGCACTTGTGGTCATTGTATTAAAATCACGTTTTTCGCTCCTTGCATATTGTAACTTCGTGCGAAAACTATAATGTATTCTTGCCTAGTCGATGAAAGTGTAGAAAAATATATGTTCATCACTTGTGGGTTTTTGTATGTCTATATTGAAACCCCGAATAATCTTGGATTCAGAAGTATTCGGAATACTACGTTCATTTTAAATCAATTGTAAGGCTTATAAATTTAAGTTGAAAATGTTTGTCAGTTATACTGCCTATATAGAATATTCCGAATTTGTTCTGAATGTCAATTCCGTAATTTATTTAGCAACATATTTATTGCAATACTCTGCCGCCCATGTCTAGGTGCTGTCAAGCTATTTCCCTCACCTTGTACTCATTTGATCTCCTAATGTGTAATTCCTTTCCGGGCTTCTTGTATCATGATCTATTTTTCTTCTGCCCACTCGACGAAAAGTTGGGGGCATTTTTTTTAACATCGTCCGTAATTCCGCCCGTCCCATCTCTGATAAGATGTTATTTCGGACAACTACTGCCACAATAATAATGCTACATTTTTTTACTTTGCACGGTGATTAGGCATAGATTGAAGAAGTGAATATTGCCAAACTTTAGATTTTGGCCAAAATTTGTGATTTTGAGGGATATTTAAACTTGGCCATTTTATCGAAATGTGTTTTCTGAAACTGTTATGCCGGATAACTCCTTCCACAGCATTTAATGCTACATTAATTTTACTTTGGACAGTGATAAAGCATGGATTAAAGACGTGCATTTTGTCATGGTTTAGATTTTGGCCAAAAGTTGTGACATTAAGGGGTAGTTCAACTTGACCATTTTATTGAAATGTATACGCTGGAACTGTTATTCCGGACAACTCCTCCCACAATATTAAAGGATAAACTTATTTTTCTTTGCACAGTGATTAAATATTGATTGAAGATGTATATATTGTCGAATTGTAGATTTTGGTCATAATTTGTAATTGTTGTGGGTAGTTAATTTGTAATTTTTGGGGGGTAATTGGGCTTGGCCATTTTGTCGAAAAGTGTGTTCTGGAACTGTTATTCTGATTAACTCATCCCACAATATTAAAGCTACATTTATTTAACCTTACACAGTGATTAGGCATAGACTGAAGATGTGCATATTGTCACAATTTAGATTTTAGTCAATTTGCAGATTTGTTTTGTTGTTTGTAGTTGGACTTGGCCCTTTTATTGAAATGTGTGCATTTGGAGGGTCGATTCTGGATTGGTTAACTCAATAAGCTGTGTGACATATTCGAGTTAAAGTTCTTGAAATTTGTTTATCAAGTGCCTAGAAGTAGATGTCCATGTTTTATATCTACATGTAACTGCGGGGCATCATATGTGTCTTACAGACACAAACAGGTATGTGTCTTACAGACACAAACAGGGTAGCTAAGTTTTACCCAAAACTTGAATCTAAACACATCATGAAAACACATTGAAAAAGGCAGCAGAGCATTTACTCTCTCTCTAGTTTGAATTTTATATTCAAAAATGTAACAATATCAGTGTGCATTTAAATAAAATAATTCTGAACTTTTGATTGTTAAGTTTTGTTGGGAAAAGAGAAAGAGGTAACAATAGAAAAAAGAAGGGGAACAGGGAATGTGTCAAAGAGACCACGACCCAAAGGGGAGTAATAACAACTCAAAGCCACCATAAGATCTTCAATGAGCTATGAGAAAACCCAACAGCAAACGGCAGGTCGGAGTCGGCCCCTGAATAAAGAGTAATCAAGTTCAGCGAAATAAACATCATCCTAGACTGCTATAGACATAAAGTAAATTAACTAGAAAAAAAAAAGACACACAAAGGTTTAATAAATTTCCTGACTTAGGACAGGCGCAAACCTGCTTCGGCGGGGTTAAACTAGTTTTATTGGGCCCAAACCTTCCCCCTATCCAATGTGATAAATAAAAAAACGATAGTAACAACAGTTAACTTCAGTTAGCAGCAAGACTGAGTCAATTGTGAAAAATGAAACTGAATAACTAAATATACGGACATAAACATAAAATCACAAATGACTACTAGCAATTAACTGACATGCCAGCTCCAGACCCATTACCAAATGACAAATAAAATTATGTACCCTCAGTATACAGCTTCCACCAAGATCCCTTCCCGTGAGGAGTTTAGCATAATGATTTAATGCATATACCAGAATACATAAACATAAAAGACACACAAAGGCTTAATACATTTCATGACTTAGGACAGGCGCAAACCTGCTGCGGCGGGGTTAAACTTGTTTTATTGGGCCAAAACCTTCCCCCTATAGCCAATGTGATCAATAAAAAAAAACAAGCGTAACAACAGTTAAATTCAGTTGGCAACAGGACTGAGTCAATTGTGAAAAATGAAAATGAAAGAACTAAATATACGGACATAAACATGAAATCACGAGAGACTACTAGCAGTTAACTGACATGCCAGCTCCAGACCCATTACCAACTGAAAAAGTAAGTTATGTACCCTCAGTATACAGCTTCCACCAAGATTACTTCCTGTGAGGAGTATAGCATAATAAGCCATATTTGTAAATCTATGAACACTAAAAGCTTAAACTGTTTAGCAAAAATTTAAGAGCCTGGACACATCGACATACTCGCTTAAACTTCAATGTGCAATTGAAAATCGTTGCATAAATGCTTATTATTTTTTTGTTTTAGTGCTTTCAGATGAGCTGTAATCACTTAATGTGTGAACAGTGTTCCATGACGCATTATCAATATAGATGCAAAATAGACGGAAAATTAGTCGAAGCACAGACACTAGCATATTACGACATATCTAGAAACAAGGTACTTGTACTTATATTATGGTATATCTGCTTCCAAGATGACAAATATTCTCTTTGCCACTAAAGTTTGTTTTTCCTCTACCGATTTGACTTTACTACCGGAGTTGACATGTTCAACACGGCGGGTGTCTTATAAGAAGCAGGAGATGCTTACTCTACCGGTGCACCTGATCTCAACCAGGGCTTTGTATTGGGTTCGTGTTGTTCATTTTTGTATATGTGCATGTCTTTATTTTCATTTCTGTCCCGTGCTCATGTTATGTCTTTGTTTCTGTGGTTTTTTTTTTCGACGTTGTCATCACTAGCAGATATGTTTTGCTCTTGTTTGGCCATTTTGATCTTCTCATGACATCTTGACATCCTTAACACAGTTTTATTAAGACTGTGTAAGATATTCAGTCGCATTTCGGGGTAATGCTTTCAGAGACAATCAAGACCGGTCAAGATCAAACAAGATAACTGCGTTCAAGGGATATCAAGATCTGTTAAGTATGTCAAGATCAAACAAGATCAAATCGAGATCTTGTTTGATCTTAACAAACTCAACTCGTCTTGGTCTTTCCGGAACGCAATAAACAAGTGGATCTTATTTGATCTGATACTATCTGAACTCGTCTTGATTGTCCTTGAAATAGATTTTCTTGAAAACAATCTTAAAATCAAAAATGTCTTAACAAAATTCTGTTAAGTCTGTCAAGATCGTGGTAAGATCAAAATGGCCAAACAAGATCATAACATATCTGCTAGTGCATTGTCCTCGGAGTTTTCTATTTATACTGACGATTCGGTTCTCACTTACTTTACTACCACTTGGTCGATGCCTCTGCTGGTGGACAATTTGAGCCCGAGGGCATCATCATCCCAGCAGCTTATTCTACCTAAGCATGAAATTGGGAAACAACAAGACCATACTGGCTCGGGCGTCGCCAAGTGTAAAAAGGCCCCAACCTAATGATATCATGGACACGGTATCATCTTGTAAGGCAGGTGTCCACCCCAACAAAGTCAATACTACCATTTTATATGAAGCATCTAATGACCCATGTTTCCAGTATAAAAATTCTGATCTCAAGGCACAAATTCATCCAAGCTCCGTTCAGTTATTTGACATTTTTATTTATAATGATGATGAACAGCATTGTACTATCTCAAAATGCAAGATTAAAAACTGTAAAACATGTGCAATTTTGATAACAGATACGTTCTTCACTAGTAATTTGACAAAAAAAGATGTATTATACTAGAAGCTATGACGATCTTAATTATGCTCCTAAAAACCTTGTCTACGATATGTGGCCTATTTATGTAGGTGAAACTAAGGGAAGACTGAACGAACGCATGAACGGACATAGATTAGGAATCAACACCATGAAATTTCCTACCGTTTACCAACATTTTAATCAATAGGATCATTCCTATCTCTCCATGAAAGTACGCATTCTAGAAAAAATATACCCTCCTTCTAACAATCCCAACCTAGGTACACCTCTTCGTAGACAAAAAGAAGAATACTGGATACGTAAATTAGGAACGGCAAAACCGTATGGTCGTAACAACAAAATTGACAGTAAAGGTAGTCTTTCCAGCCCTAGGTGTAAAGATATAAATGTGATGCCCATTTTTGACAACAATTCTAGACGAAAACGAAGTCATGGCCATCACAATTATACATCACCAACACTTCATGATGTAACTATACAGGACCTACTTCCTTTCGTTTGTAAACCCTTAGGATTGCATCACTTTCGCACAAAACTGTACTCTTTACTACTAACAGAATTGAATTCTTTATATAAACAATCTTTAGAAAATTCTGTGACTGATCCATCCTCATCTTTATACAAGTTAGACGCAGTCATCCTTGATATTGGCTAACATAGGCTATTCCACCCTGTTAAAGAACACGCAAATGTAGACGAACACCGTTCCTTAAGTTTGCTAATAAGGGTTTAGATGCCATCAACCTTGCCAATATATTACACCCCAAAAAATGTCAAAAAACAAAATACCTCCATATTTTAAGGACACATCAGTTCCAATCATTTCATATGCCTATACTTCACTGATAGCATCCAAGATTACCATAAACGTGTATTACAAAACCTTACCACCGACGGTCTCAAGTCTAAACCACCCGATTGTTCATGTTCAAATTCTCCTTACGGATATAGTCCCTGTGGTCGCGTCACAACGGGAGACTTGAATATCATCAAAAATCTGTCTCTCCGTGAAGTCCTCACAAAGGGACCAAAATTCCGTGAACCACGATCTATCAACTGGAATCAAAATTTGAAACTACTTAGGGGTACTGTAGAGGACTATGCCAGAAAACGGACTAAACGTGAACAAGATGAAAAAGACCTGGATTCTCTTTCGGAGTGGGTTAAGGCTGTGAGGTCCGTGATTCTTAAACGAATCAGTCAGCTACGAGAGTCAATGAGAACTAAATCATCATCTATTTAAAAAAAATGCCGATGTTCCCAGATAATTCTCCATTCAAGACAAATATGTCGTTGTTCCGGCAGATAAGCCCCAAATAACATCATTTTCATTTGTAAAAATCATTACATCGATTGTTTAAAGAAAGAACTAGGCATTGGCAATAACCAGGGCAATCCAACATACACAGCACTACCCTGTTTAAGGAAGAGATATTGCAGAACCATAGATCTGGTTTGCTTTCCTTTTGGATTTCAACCAAAAATGAAGACACTGACCTCCCATCCTTGTACTGGGTACCAAAATTATACAAATGCCCATACAAACAACGGTACATTGCTGGATCTGCTAAATGTTCTACAAAACCTATTTCTAAGCTATTAACATCCATTTTGACAGCAGTAAAAGAGGGCCTTCAAAAATATTGTGGTATTAGCTTTTCAAGAAGTGGTGTAAATGAAATGTTGATATTAAAAAAACTCTAAGAATCTGCTTGACATCTTAAAATTGAGATCATTATCACACTGTAACAACGTTAAAACTTTTGACTTTTCCACGCTTTATACTACAATTCCTCATAAACAACTGAAAGATTTAGTTCATAGATGTTTCTCCCGCAAGAACGGCGAACGAAGATATAAGTACATTGTTATAGCCAGAGAACAAACATACTTTGTGACATACGACTCAGAATCACAGAAAAAATATACAGAGGAAGAAGTGATTAAAATGTTAAAGTTTCTAATCGATAATATATTTGTCTAGTTTGGAGGACTTATTTTTCAACAGACTATCGGAATTCCAATGGGCACAAACTGTGCTCCTCTTTTAGCCGATCTATTTTTCCACGCATATGAAGCTGAATTCATCGAAGGGCTTCTTCAAAATAAAGATAAAAAACTGGCCCAGTCCTTTAATTTCAGCTTCCGTTATATAGATGATATTTTATCACTAAACAATCCTCGATTTGGTGATTTTCTTTATCTTATCTATCCAAAAGAGCTTGAAATTAAGGATACTACAGATACTTCCACATCAGCCTCATTCCTTGACCTTCATCTTGAAATTGACAACAGAGGTACACTACACACTAGGCTATATGACAAACGCGATGATTTATTTTTTCCAATAGTCAACTTCCCTTTTCTTTGTAGCAACATTCCAAAAGCACCGGCATACGGAGTTTTAAATCTCCCAATTCATTAGCTACTCAAGCGCCTGTGGTCGATACAGTGTGTACCTTGATAGAGCTTGGTTACTTACAAATAGGCTACTTAAACAAGGGTATGTTGCCCATAACTTGATGACAACACTGCAGAAGTTTTACGGTCAACATCACGATCTTGTGGACCACTATGGGATATCTGTTTCTCAGATGACAACACATCTTTCTCTTTGCCACTAAAGTTTTTTTTCCTCTACCGGATTTGACTTTACTACCGGAGTTGACATGTTCAACACGACAGGTGTCTTGTAAGAGGCAGGAGATGCTTAATCTACCGGTGCACCTGATCTCACCCATGGTTTTTATTGGGTCCGTGTTGTTCATTTTTGTATATGCGCGTGTCTTCATTTTGTTTTCTGTGCTGTGCTCATGTGATGTCTTTGTTTCTTTGTTTTTTCGACGTTGCCATTGTCCTTGGATTGTTCTTTTTAGACTGACGGTTCGGTTCTCACTTACTTTATTGTATATGCAGGTGAGAACATAAATATCTAAAATTATGTACACTTGTTATTTCTGTTATGGATTCGCTCTAAGAAATTCTTACAAAGCATTACAGTACAATTAAAGGGTCACTTATTCGGAGGACAACTGCAAGGCCTTTCACCAGTTTCCGCCATCACATTATGTTTGGTGTTTAATTTTAATGCCATTCTATTAAGATAGAAGCTTAAATGAGCCTGTATCGCTCATCTGACTACTGGCTTGTTATCCTGGAATGTTATCAAAGATAAAGCAAATGTTTTTCTATTACGTGCATAAAAGTAAAGGATCGTCCATATTATCGTTTCTGATTATAATGATGTTAAATTAAGATCTTGGTGGCAGTCATTTTGGTTAAAAATCATCTCTTGTGGCCATTTTTGATGAGTTATCAACATAAAAATCGCAAACTTTGACGGGTCCAACCTAAGGATTATTATGTTCAAATTTAATCAAAATTGTTCAAGAGGTTCCAGAGGAGAAAATGTTTGAATGCATTTCCCTTAAGGTCCTATGTTAAACTATATTCAGCATTGACAGCCTCCTTTGATGAGGTTTCAAAAAAAATAAATAACAAACTTTGAAGGAGACCACCTAAAAGCTATTATGTTCAAATGTAATCAAAATTGTTTCAGCGGTTCCAGAGAGGAAGATCTCTGAATGCATTTGAATTAAACATATTCTATTGCCCAAAAGTAAGCAAAGGGATCGGGCATAAGTTATAATAACATTCTTAAAAGCCATCTCCCTACAATGTACAGCTAACAATTTATAACATATTATAGCAGCAATATTACATTTGAAGTGAATTTAAAAAATGTAGAAAAAAAATTAAACACATTCGAATGAATTTGAATATTTGAGTAATTTACAAAAAAAAGCATTGAAATAAGACTTTACATTTTTAATGTAAAAACAAGAAGAAATGAATAAAAGGGAAGAATCAAATGAATAGAAGAAAGGATGAAAGATCTGCAGCAGTCAATCAAATCTGTGGCTATTTTGGATAAAGTTATGGACCGCTGTAAAAATATCCTTATTTTGTTCTAAAGTGAGATTAATATTTCCATAAAAACTTATATCTAATAGACAAAAAGAAGGGAAACTGGGAATGTGTCAAAAACACAACGACCCAAAGTGGAGTAATAACAATTCAAAGCCACCACTATACCTAATTTCGGTATGTAGAATATTTAATTTTCGTCGACCAATATTGTACTATAATGGAACTTCTGATTTAATATTCTTATGTCTTTTGAAACTATTTGAATTGCTGCGTTTCGCTTATCCAAATTCAAAGAATTCCAAATACGAAGAGCAGAAGGAAATTAGTTTGAATGCGTAATAGCCAACCGGTAATTAAGAATAGTAAAATCTTCTCTTTTTCGTAATGGATAGTTAGTGTTGTTCCCGACGTAAGGGGGTAAAATTTCCTTTAAATATTATTATTTATATTGTACATGAAATACAGAAATTACCTATGTCTCCTATCAATGCATTTTCCCCATCCTGTTTCTAAATATAGCGAATCCTACTTGCATAAGATGGTAACCCGGTTACTATCCTCGCTGCTTCCAAGGTGTTATTTTTCAGGTTTGTGTGAGATAATTCAACACCACAGCCATTCCACAATTCACATCCATATTTTATTACACGTTAAAAAAATATATTTATTTTATACAAATATTGAGGATTTAGAGTAAATTTAAATTTCCAAGGGACAGATAGATTTTTTTAGACACTAGAACAAATACTTTCTAGATAATATGCCGATTCACAATTTTCACTCAAAAAATATAGCTCGAATTGAGTACCCTGGAAAATCAAGACAATATCATCACTACCTAATGTATTGGATATAAACAAAAAATTTGTTTTATTCGGATTTAACTTAATCATCCAAGTATTTGCCAATTCGTTAATTTTTTTCTACGTCTGTATTAAATTGAGTTTCAAGCATCCTATGCGAAACAGAACTATATGATAAGGAAGTATCATCCGCAAAAAGACAGTTAGTGAGTCAGGATTATCAGCAATATCATTCATGTATATATAATAAATAGCAAAGGTCCCAACACAGACACTTGAGAACTCAGCTTTAAGATACTTCAGTGTGGAGAATTAATTTTTGACAACACATTGTTTTCTATCAGTTAAATAGCTTTCAAGCCATTCTAATATATTGTAATGTATACCATAAGATCTAAGCTTTTGTATAAGACCTCACCTCACCGATCCTCTTTGTACCCGCTGGCACATAAGGTCCTGATACACTGCCTCCAGTTTATCCGATCTCTTGCCGCCACTCTTGCCCGTGTCCAAGTGTTCCATCCCAGTTGGTCTCTCTCTTGTTCTGTTGTTCTCCTCCAGGTTGTTTTTGGCCGTCCGACTTTCCGTCTGCCCCACTGGATGCCATGTTACGTTTGTTGTGCATATCTTTTTACTGTTGTCAAATCGGAGGATATGCCCAATCCATTTCCATTTTCTCAGCATAATTGTTGAACTAATTATAATATATGTTTGTTGTTCTTGTTCTTTGATGTAGTTCCTTATTTGTTATTTTTTCAGGCCATCTGACTTTGCGTATGCTTTTTCGGCATCTGTTTTGAAATGTATCAAGCTTTGACTTGTCTCTCTCTCTGTTGTTTTACAGGTTTAACTTCCGTAGGTAAGTACTGATATAACCAAGCTGTTAAACAGTCGTATCTTTGTTTGAGTAGAAATTTTGATGTTTCCAAATCTTGTTTAAGCGCCGGAATTGTGGTCTAGCTTTTTCGAATCTGCTTTTGATATCTTGGTCACAACCTCCTTCTGGTGTTACAATGTCCCCTAGGTATGTGAAATTCCCAACGTCTTCTATTTGTTGGTCATCTATTTTTAACGAATCTTGTATGGTGGTGTTCAGTTTCATTACTTTAGTCTTGTGTTTATTTTGAGGCCAACCTGTTTTGCATTTTCATGTAGTTTTGAGTTTTCCTTTTAATATCTTGGTAATTTGATTATAGGAGTACTAGATCATCTGCAAAATCTAAGTCTTCAAGTTTAGTTGTAAACTTCAACCTTATTCCAGTTGGTTCCCTTTCTGTTGTCTTCTTCATGATGTAGTCGATGACTTGGAGGAATAGGAATCTGGACAAAGTGCAGCCCTGTTTTACACCAGTTGTTACTCCAAACCACTCTGATTCTTCACCATCAACCAGTACCGAACACTGGAAAGTGTCAAAAAGTAATTTTATCATTTTGTTTGATTTTTCTGGTATGCAATAGTGTTTCATGATGGACCATAGGCTGTCTCTGTGAATGGAGTCAAATGTTTTTTTTTTTCAAAATCGACATAGTTGATAGAGGGGCGCGTTTCATTCATTACACTGTTCTAGTATGTTTCCAAGTATAAACAGTTGTTCAGTGGTACAATGTACTTCTTCCCCTTCTAAATCCGACATGTTCTTCTCGCAATTTGTCATCTATGCCATTTTGTATTCTCTGAATGATTACTCTGGAGAAGATCTTACTTGGCACTGATAGTAGGGTGATGCCTCGTTAATTGTGGCATACAAACTTGTCGCCTTTTTTCGGGATTTTGACTATCAATCCTTTGCTCCAGTCATCTGGTATTTTTTCTTCTTTCCAATTAGCTGTAAACAGTTACTCAAGATATTTCACTGTTGTTGTCATGTCTGCCTTTAGAATTTCAGTTGTTATACCATCAATTCCTCCTGCCTTTCCATTTGTAAGCTTTTCATTGCTTTAACTATTTCATCTTTCTTTATGACCCCTGTGTTTATTTCATCTTTCACGTTGTCATCATTCCCGGCTATTAATGGATTCTCTGGCTGAGGTCGATTTAGAACATTGTTGAAATGTTCTTTCGATCTCTCCTTTATGTCATTCTGACTGCTCAGGATGTTCCCATCTTTGTCTTTTATTGTTGATGGTTTTGTTCTCCTCTCATAACAAAGCACCCGTGTAACATCATAAACTGTTTTCATGTGACCACTACTGGCTGCTGCTTCTGCATCTTCTATCAGATCTTCTGTCCATTGTTTCTATTATTTCTAATGCTGGTCTTAATCTCTTTGTCTATTCTACTGTATTTTGAACTTAGGTTTTCTTTCAGTCTTTTAGATCTGCTGTTGTTCAATTGCTGTTTTACTTGTTTTCGTTCGTCACAAAGTTTCCAGGATTCTTTACCTATCCAAGGTTTATGCCCTCTTTTTTTTGCTCCAAGTATGTCCTTTGAAGCTTCAATGTAGCTTTTTTCAATTGTTTCCCAAATATCCTCAACTGATTCCATATGTTCTAGCACTTGGAATCTATTTTTGAGTGCAATGGAGAATGTTCTCTTTTTATCAGGATGTTGAAATTTAGTGATTCTTCGATTCTCTATTTGTTTCTTAAATGCCTTTAGTTTAATTCTAATCTTAGAACGTATGAGCTCATGATCGCGCTGCTTGCATCAGATCCTTTCATTGACCTTGTGTCTAAGCATAATGTTCCATGCTGTTTTGAAATGAGCAAATGGTCGATTTGGTTTTCTGTCTTTCCATTTAGCGATATCCAAGTAACTTTGTGTCGAGGTTTATGAGGGAAAGGTATGACTAAGTTGTTAATTTCACAAAACTCCACCAGGTTTTCTCCAATTTCATTTCTGACTCCTAGACACTGTTTTCCCATGACATATGGCTTTGGCGTCCGCGTCCGCGTCGTCGGCGTCGGCGTCTGTGGACAGCATACCTTTGGTTCTGGTGGACGGATCATTATCAAATTTTAGTATGATGTTTCTTGGCACACGCATAAACTGAGATTTTAATTTTGAGATTTTGGCCAAGCCCGCTTTTGAATAAGGGGCCAAAAGGGATAAAATCGGATGTTTTCACATATTTGACTGTAAAATCTTTATTATTAATCAGATTTTAATGGGGTTACTTTCAGTGTGATCCTGAGGAAATTTCCAACCAGTAATAGGTCAATTGATTTAACCTTGCTTGCACTGTTCCTGAGATAAGTGTGGGTCAAAAAGGGGTGAATCTTAATACAAATTAGTCCGATTTTGATGCAGTTTTTTCGATGGATTCCTTATGTAAAATTAACACAGCGCTCAGCTATTAGATTTTTGGTGGCTTGTTTCCTTTGCAGGCTATGAGGGGCCGAACGGGGCCAAAATTGAAAATCATCCTGCCGAACTTACTGTAAATAAATCCAATAGCAGCAGTGTTCATACTCCTTTTCTTGATCTTGATATATCAATAAATTAAGGAAAGTTAAACACTAAAGTTTTTGACAACAGGGATGATTTCTCTTTCCCTATAGATAATTTTCCCCATCCCGACGGTGATCTTTCCGTTAGCCCCTTCTTACGGGGTCTACATTTCACAACTTGTTCGATATGCACGAGTATGTAGTGATGTTTCTGACGCCAACAAGCAAAATCTTTGTCTAACTGAAAAAATCTTATCACGATCTTGACAGACTTAATACAATTTTGTAAAGACAGTGTAAAATATTCAGTCGTATTTCAAGATAATTGCTTTCAAGGATGATCAAGACCTGTTCAGTTTATCAAGATCAAACAATATAAATGCGTTCAAGGGCGATCAAGATGTGTTAAGTTTGTCCAGATCAAAGAAGATCAAATCGAGATCCTGTTTGATCTTAACAAACTGAACTCGTCTTGATTGTCCTAAATGCAATTAACAAGTTGATCTTATTTGATCTTAAACTATCTTAACACGTCTTGATCGTCCTTGAAATTAGTTATCTTGAAAATGAACTTAAAATCTTACACTGTCTAAACAAAATTGGGTTAAGTCTGTCAAGATCGTGATCAGATCAAAATGGCTAAGCAAGATCATAACGTAACTGCTAGTGTACAGCATTGTTGTTAAATCTTTACTCTTGATTTTTGTTGGCAAAGATACTGATCAGCTCCTAAATGTTTTACCCCATAACTAAATTAAAACAATTTTCATATTGGCAGTATTTGGCATTGCACGATATAACCTGGAGATGGGATGTGGTCTCCTTGACATTTACCCAATTTCCTTTCTTTTTCATATCAAGATATTTACTAGTAAATATTTCACATGCTGTGTTGACGTTATTACAATTTTGGAAAACTTCCCAATTATATTCATCAATAAGAAAAGTAAAATGTTCGAACATCGTTGGTAGTTCGATACATCACGTGTATAACAAGATTAATATGAATTGGAATATCAATGCCTACAAGCGTTCCGTGATGATCACTAATTTCATTATCAACAACAATTACAGATGACTCCGAGCAATCACTTGGAAGTACGACATCTAGCAAACTCGGTCTAGTATTACACACCCTCGGTGGTTCATTTATTATATTTACAAGCGAACAACTAGTCATAATATCAATTAACTTACGATTCCTAACAGTTAAAAGATCAACATTCAAGTCCCCAATTATATATAGAACCGCTTCAATAAATATGTCCCCATTGTTAGTTTGTAATGTGTATATCTTTTGTTAGCTTCTGTGTTAAAGAAAACACATTGTCATCCAGTGTGGACGGAAACAGACAAAATATTGTGTACATTCATACACAACGTAGGATTTTGTCCTCTTTTTTACAAAGGAACTGCCAGTAATTGATATAGAAGAAAACAACGGCAGTAAAATACCGAAGGAACAAAGTACAGGATTACACAAATCGAAGTCCAGAGAAAAGGCAAAGGCAAGAACACCAGAAAACGGAAGACCAAAGACACCACATGCCCACAAAACACACGAACATTACATATACAACACAAAAAACTAAAGCACTAACAGTGCGAAATCTCAATAAACAAGAGTGACATCAGGTGCGCCGGAAGGGTAAGCATGTCCTGCTCTGAAACGTTGAATCAGTCACAACATCACTGCATTAGATTGGTCAAGGTCAAGTAGGAACACATTTATTGAATCGACCATAAATACGGTGAAACATTAAGTGCTTTCTCAACAGAATTCCGGAGGTCAGACCAGTATTGATCTGTTCATGTTTGAGACCTTTATGTTGTACATAAATAAAGTAGATAATTGGAAATGTTAACCGTACCCATATATTTTCTCCATTTATAAATCAAAATCTCGAATCCTGCTTGCACTAAGGTGACTTGAGATATATATTAAAGTTCCACCTCTAGAAAAATTTCGAATTGGTGATGAAAAACCGGGAAGACAAATGTCTTCCGTGTGCCCGTTTTCGTACGTGTGTAAGTGAGTTTTAGGTACACATATCACAGCGGAATCAAACGCAATATCTACTATTGCATTTAATTTATTTATAACGCGTCGTATATTCAAGTGAAATATGGATAATGAACTAATTCAGTGGTCTGATTCGGATCAGGGATTAGGTTCAATATCTCCACACACAATTAACCAAAAAAGTAGTATCATTTATTTAGATGATTTGTATTACTGAGTAATGCATTCCCCATAGGGTACTATGTTTAACAATGATAACTGCTGGCGGCAATCTTGGATAAGATTCGAACATGAAAATCACAAGTTCCTAAAGGGACCAACTTAGGACTATTATGTTCAAATTTAATAAAAAATTTTCAAGTGCTTCTAGCATAGAAGATCTTTGAATGCATTTCCAATAGGGTCTTATGTTTAACTATGTTAATTGCTGTCCGCGATCTTGAAAAAGATTTGAACATTAAAATCACAAATTTTTAAAGGGACCATCTAAGAATTGAGTTCAAAGGACAAGGTACGATAAGGGGCTGATTTTGCCCTAAATTTCGGTGATTTTTTAAGTTGCTCGTTTAAAAGTTCAGATCCCACTCAAGAATAAAATACAAAATTTAGAACCCATGACGTCACAATAGATACAGTTCTGATGTCATGTTAAAGCTACTTTTGAACATTTAAATAGAAATACAAGGAATTTAGCATAGTTTCGAACTGTTTTCCTAATCGGAAATTCAGAGCGCATTCAAGAACCAATTAGATAATTTACCAGCTTGTTGGTACAGATGCATTGGACTTTCCATATAATATTATTGTGGTTTTTGCATGCGCTGTACTAAGGAAAAAGTAGTCAAAATTGGTCAAATTTGCCATTTTTCGACAAGATGTGCAATTTGTCCCATATCTACACTGAAAAACTCTGTAATCGTACATCAATACCTGAGTAATCTTCCCGTTAGCCGTTAACCCCTATTCATAGAACATTTCAACAAAAAAATATTGTGAATTTAAGCAATCTTATTTTTTAGGCCAAATAAGGCCCTAATCACAACTTCTTCCTTAATTAAAATTTTTCAAGCAGTTAAAGAGGAGAAGATATTTGAATGCATTTCCAATAGGGTTCAATATTAAACTATGTTATACGATGGCGACCATCTTGGACGAAATGCAAACCTTACTACCAGTTGCTGAAATTGTAGTCCTTCAATTCAAACTTAACCTCTTTTCAAAAACGTATTGTAATACAAATGAACACGACATATCAAAAAAGAAAAAAAAAAGAAAAAAACCCACAAAATGACAACAACTCCTGATGTCACTCTGTTTTTGAGAGTTCACACTGTAAGTGCTTTAGTTTTTTGTGTTGTATATGTAATGTTCGTGTGTTTTGTGGGTGTGTGGTGTGTTTGGTTTTCCGTCTTCTGGAGTTCTTGCTTTTTCCTTGTCTCAGGACTTTGATTTATGTAATTATGTGCTTTGTTCCTTCGGTGTTCTACTGTCGTTGTTTTATTAACGAATAGGTAAATCTTACTGTGCTGATCATTTTTGCTATTTAAGCTTAATCTTAATCGTTTATCGTTTTCAACATAAATGACGAAAAGTCACAAAATATCAAAAAATACGGAAAAAGGGAGATAACTCCAAGACGAGTTTTTGGATTTTCATCAGCATGTTAGGTAGCTTTCATTATGCTCATCATGTTTACGCCGTCAGATTTTTGATATCTGTTACGGTTTTTGCGTTATTTGAAACAATGATTTCTTATTCCAAAACAGTAGATTTTCATACTAAAATTTGAATAGCTATATCTTACGTCTGTTATATCTTAGTTTCGGTGTAATAAATTACAAAACCCCGAAGTTACTGTGAATTTAGTCTCTGAATATGGTGATAGTGAACTTTTCCTATTACATTTAATCAGCTTTCATTACCGTTTCCGAGTTAAAGCGATAACAAGGCCGATGGTCATCATATAATAGACTTAAGAATACAAAAGTACCGAAGTTACAAGATAAACAGATAATTTCGTTATGTTGTACACGTGTTTCAAGGAGTTACCTCTCATCAGCAGCATTAGGCATATCTTTGACGAAGCTCAAAATCTTACAGATGCAGTAACTAAAAAAGTACTCGGAGGCATATATGAAAAATGTTTAAAAAAATGGACCTTTACCGCTCACCTGTCTGCTGGTTTTATTTCATTTGGCGCAATATACAAAGAAGTGGACAATAAAAATTGCTATCTATGATTATAATGTGTGTTAAATATATAAATACCGAAGTCAATGTGAATTTACTTTCTGCATATGCGCATTTCGACAACTTATGTCTCATCAGTGCAGATAAAATCTAAACGTTTGGAACACCACAATCTCAAAGATGTTTAAAAACTGATAGAGAACAAATAACCAAAGTGATATAAATTTAAAGCCAAAATCAGCTAAGGACAGAGCTTTGCATGAGGGAGATACTCCTTAGTTTTCATTAAAATTTACACAATTTAAAATAAGATCATCGTTGGCAGCCATTTTCAGCTAAAGGTTATAATAACTTTTTAAGGAGGACCACCATACGAAAATTGATAACTTTAGTTCAAAATGGCACAGCAGTTCAAAATAATAATATCTTATGATTACCTTGTGCCATTGGGTCCTATTTTAAAATATGGTCTTTACTGGCAGGCATCTTGGATGTGATAGGGATGTAATTTCAAAAACTTTGAAGGGCACTATCAAAAGTTTAATTTGGTATTTTGATCAAAGGATGGGTTGCATTAAGGTGCTAAATCGGCCCACTAATTTGACAAAAAAATAGAGTTAGTAAAAAACATATTACTTTGATACTTTACAACACAAAATATTGCTTCATTCTACTGAAGTTAGCTAATTTCTAATGCCCTTCTTTATGACAATTATCACTTAGCCTATGGAAAAATTAGATAATTAAGCGACATGGAATATATTCAAACTAAGTTTGAACCTTGTCTTGCATTCGGATCCAAGTTAATAATTATACAAGAAATTACTTATATAAGTAGAGTTATGTATACAAAATGCCAAGCTGCTTCTGCGTGCAAGACATATAAAAATGATGAGATTTTCTTCTTAAAGTGAAAATTCAGTGTATTTATGATATTCTGTTTTGTGATATGTCTCCTTTATGAAATTGTTATTGATTCAAATGTACAAATTATATCTTTATACACATCAAAATTCTAAGTAAATGTGGTTTTGCCTGTTCTTAAGATCTTGCATGAACTTTTTTCTAAATTGGCAATTTGCCAAATAAGCTGAACACGATATGGATTATTAAGTAGATGATATATGTTTTCTTAAATTGTCCGATGTAAAAATGTGTTTTCAGTATTTGAAATAATGATATCAGCCGTGGAATAAGTAACTGCTTTTAAGCATCATCTGTGCATATGCAAAAGATATTCCGAAGAAATTTGATCTCCTATTTTTTTAATTTCTTTGTATTTTTAATCATATTCATTTCCTATGTTACTTCTATGTATTATATCTTCGACTTTGTTACTACCCGTTAGCAGAATTGGTCTACTTAGAAAAGGATTCCCCTTTTGGTATGTACAGGGGCGCTTATAATTTTCCTATACAGGTAACACTTGAACATAGATGATGTTAAGTATGCGAATCTAACAATCACCTGCTTGTGTTAAAATTCAACAGATACGTATCTGTGTATCTTTAGGGATTTACAGGCTTTTGTTTACTGTATGCACAGAAAAAGGATCATATTGAAAGTATAGTGATATATGCCATTCCTTGGAATACGTTTGAATTGATTGCAGAAATAGTATGGACAATTTTTTTTCTGAAATGATGATGTATTTGTGTTGAACAAGGGATTCCATAATTGTTTTGAGTTGAATCTCTTCTTGGAATAAAACTGAAATGCGTGGTTTCCGCTTTGAAAACAGAAAAAAACAAGAGTTGTAATATATATATATATAAATCAAATTTCTTTCTAAAGGTCGGGTAGTATGCGTGCAGGGGGGCTTAGTACACGGAGGGCTCTTGATAAAGCCATGCTTAAAACTGAGAGTTGAAATATGTTGAACGCTGTCTTTGCATATAAGTGTAATTCATAATAAAAGTCCTTAATATTTAGTACACATATTCTTTAGCTATACCAACAACGGATGGATGTATTTCATGCAAAAATATCGAAAGTAATAAAAAAAAAGAAATATATGTTACGAGTAAAGCAAATACTAATTCAAATCAAGCGTTTCAGGCGACAAAATCATTTTATTAAGGCCCACTGACGTGATATTTTGTTTCAAATTTATATAAATATATGAAAATATATGTAAGTATATGGACATATGTCGGACGAGCACAAATCCATACCAATATTAAGAAAATATTAGAAAATGGGATGGCAAAGTACTCCATTTACCTCGAAAAATGAAATTTATCCAAAAAAGAGTTATCTGTGTAAGACTGTGTCATTTCCTTCAAAAAAGAAATTTATCAATAAAATAATTATATTATGGATATAATAGCATCATATGCACATTATTTCAAATTCAAATGATGTTTATTGTTGTTTTGCCAACGTGCTTATCTAAATTCTGTTCATTCTTGACAGGAGGCCGAGTAAAATCACGTGATCAAGTGACTTGCACATGCTCGTTTGTATGTAGTCACTATCAAGATTTTTTGAAACGACACAGATGTTTAATTCGTAAACTTTTCAATCAGGGCTTCGAGAAATGCAGATTAATAGTTTTTCTGAAGAAATTTAGATATCCAGATTTGATTGATAAATATTCAATTCCTATTTCCAATTTTATTGAAGACGGTTTTGATTAAGTTTTTGCTTCTTCCTTCATGTTTCTCTCTTTTTGCAACTGTAGTGTGATTTGTGCACCGAGCGACAAAAATATTTTACCTGTATGAGACTAGGCTTTTACATCGAACGACAAAATATTTACCTATTAAAGAAAACCATTTTACCTTCTAGGTTTTGACAGGATCCGAGGCACACCACTAATTCGGCCTCCCATTGACTCGTATGTTAAATTCCGGGATTTCAAAAATTCCAATAATATAGAAATGAATTTTCTCAGGTGCGGGAACTTGTTTCCGTTAACAGATCACCAACACGATAAAATAAATACATTTAAACCATATGTTGTATGTCAAATAAGAAAATAAAATTGAACTGAAACGTTCCGGTTAATTTTGTATATAGTCGCAACAGAGAATTTTCGGGATCTGGTCGTATTTCATTCGATCCGTTCTAGCTTGTTATGCAACTTAATTCATGTTTTTTCAACTGTTCTTTGCTCTCCGTCATTCACCTAGAAATATTCTTTGATCTTGCTGATTATAACATGTATCAATTGGCTGGAGGCACTACAAATGAAAAGGCACTATTTTTTATAGTACTATTTTCGAGGTCTGTCAAACAGTGGCGTATTGAAATAGTGTAGTGCGCCCTGACAATATTATGGCTTTGACATTTAACACAATCTGGGCACACAGAAGCTATAGTTAATCGTCATATAAGCGGGAGGTTGATGCATCAATAAACCTGGTTTAACCCACCATTTTATTTATAAAATGCCCGTTCCAAGTCGGGAATATGACGGCTTTCCAAAAATATTCTGTGTCGGATTGTGTTCCCCTGATTCAGTCGAATGTTATACGGATTTTCCTTACTGGTCTCTTCCTTTGGTCGATTCGGACATATGTTGTCACTTTTATTTATTATTTATTTTTGATATTTTATTATGCAATATTAAATAACAAATATTGTAGGTTACAATAGAACATATATCAAAATCCTAGGCGGACCTGGAAAGGGTCTTTTTGCAATTCGTCCTTTTGTTAAAATTGTCAAGCAGTTTTAGAGGAAAGAATTCGTAAAATGCATTTCCCATAAGGTCCTTTGTTTGCCGTATGCCGTATGTTGCTATCTTGGATGAAACATCTACATCACTAAATCCCAAATTTTGAACGGGATGACCAAAATGGATTTACTGAAAATTTATTGCAGTTTTAACAACAATTTAAATTAAAATATTATGGAAAAAGGGCAACAACTCATAGACGGGTTATCGGGTTTTAATTAGAATTGCAGGGCAAGTAGATCTCATTATCAAACATTCCACCTTATTTCAAAGATCAATCAGTTTCACTTATTCCTACACTAAACCAATTGCAAATACCCTTTTTAATTACAAACGGGTTTGCGTGACTTCCAAATTGATGACTATAAAGCCAAATCGCCTGACTGTGCTTGCTCCTCTTCCCCATTCAATTACAGTCACGCTATACATGTTATGCATGTAATTGGTTACCTTTTATATCGTAGACAACCTCAAACTACAAGATATACTCTCAAAAGGTCCCAACGTCCGTGCACCCCAGCACATCATCTGGAAGTACAACTTTAGGATTTTGATGGATGCAGATGAGGAATATGCCATGAAGTGGGCAAAGAAAGAGAAAGAGGACATTGACGCATTGTCCGACTGGATCAGGTCAATAAGGTCATTAATTGTTAATCGCATCTGGTGCTTGAAAACAACAATGAAATCCATAAATCCCAGTATATTTGAAGATCCCCTCGTGGTTAAAGCTCTGACTAACCTCCATGAAAATTACGTCATTTTCCCGGCAGACCAAGCTTCTAACAACATAATGTTCCAGTGATGGCTCTGGCTTCTGAATATCTGTCGCCAGAAAAATCGCCAACTTGTATTTTTTGTCGCCAATTACAAAAATTTGTCGCCAGTTAGGAAGCATCCAATTGGTTTTCTAGGTTGGACGATAGACTTTTGTGTTCTTTCTTCCACACTAAAAGAATAGTTCTATTTTGTATTCTTTAGTTTTGATGGCACAAATTCTTTTATCATTTACATGCTCGCTGTTTTGGTTTGAATTGTATGCTTTACATTCCTTGTTTGCTGCCTTTTGCGGGTACTATTTTCAAATATTTCATAGTTATGTCCTTCAAAGTCGTTAATGTTTCATCTGCAGACAGATGTTTTGATTCCCCTTACAATGAGGAATTTTTTACAATCTTTTTTTTTCTTCATCATTTTTATGCTTTTGTTGATTTGGTTTGAGGAATATCTTCCATTGCAATGTCATTTTGGACATTTCTTAGAATGTCATGGCACTAAGATCTCCCAACATGAGGGAGAAATGGTTAAAGTTTTTATTTTCAAGTTTCAAATAAATAGCTTATCTTTTAATAGGTCAATAAAAGTATTAAACAAAAATTGAATTTGCAATTATTTGGATAAAAATTTGTTTGACTTCAATATTATTCCTTAAAATTAGTTCAATTTTTTATTTTATAAGACTTGATATGCAGTTTTTAGTAAAAAGTAACACTCAAAGCCTCTTTAATTTCGTTTTCACAACATGGAATAGGGGAAGTAACTCAACTTCATAATTGCATAATCTAACCCATTTGTTTTCGTGAACATTTATGAAAATAAGAAGTGATATTAAACGAAAAAAAAAATGAAAAGTATAAAATTTTAGTGTATAATAAAAACTCTTTCAATTCCTTTGATTCCTTTGATTGGGCTTGTATCTGTCACAGGTCATTTTGGCACGTGCACAGGTAAATAAACAGGTAATGCAATCAACAGATGACCGGAATTAATCAATGGACTGCAATATTATTGCCAGAGGCTATGAATTGACATTAAATTATTACCTTTGATTATTTTAACAACAAAAATCATGAAAGGTTTCAACTAAAAAGGGTGAAAATTGGATAATACCGGCAAGTTGATTTGAAAAACGTTGTCGCCAAAAAAATCGCCAGGAACGATTTTTTGTCGCCAGAATGAAAATAAAATCGCAAATTGCGACATTGGCGAAGCCCAGCGCGAACCCTGTGTTCTTGTGTAAGAAACACTATCTCGACTGCTTATTGAAGGAGATGGGTATTGAGAATAAATCTAGAAACCCTCATTATACTCCTACCACAATATCGAGTAAGGAGTTTGTTAAAATCAAACTTCAGTTTTAGCATCTTTTTACATTAAAGCCAATGATGAAAACAATCCTTTACATCTAATGAGTAACAAAACTTAATAAGAGTCAATACTAAAGATTCATTGCGGTTTCGTCCAGATGCACCAGTAAACCTCTTTCAGACCATCCCACTACTTTGTAGACCGCAGTCAGAGATGATCTGAAATATGACTGTGATAAAGTTTACTCCACGATCGGAGTGAATCAGATGTGGATTCTAAATACTCCAAAGATCTCCCTGAACAACTATCGTCAACCATTCATACCCATTGCCATAGCATTCAAACTTTTGATTTTTCTACTCTTATTCAACCTTGCCAAACAAATAAACTGAAAACAGTAATTACAAATTTAATACATCAATGTTTCTGCACTAAAATGGAAAACGAAGAAACACCTTTTCAGTTGTAGGGAAAGACAAAACATATTTCGCTAAGAACTACACTGATATTGACGTAATCAAAATGTTAGAATTTTTGATCGACAATATTTTTGTCGAATTCGGAAGTCGCGTTTTCTTAAAGACAATAGGGATTCGTAGGGAATTAACTGTGAGCCACTTTTAGCTGACCTTTTCCTTTACTGGTTTGAGGCCAAGTTTTTACAAGGGCTTACACAAAGAAGCAAGAACATTTAGCCCAATCTTTTAATATCAGCTTCTGCTAAAAAGACGATGTTCTTTCTCTTAATAATCCAAAATCTAAGGTTTTGTACATCATATCTATGCAAATGAGCTTGATATTAAAGAAACTACTGATACACCTACTTCAGGTTCGTTCCTTTTGTTGTGCATTGACTAAGATGGACGTTTGAAATCTAAGCTATATGACAAGCGTGATGATTTTAACTTTCCAATCGTGAACTTACCTTTCTTAGGAGCAATATACCTATCTCTCAAGCCTATGGAGTGTACATTTCACAGTAGATTCGGCCGTCACCATAACATCATTGAAAGATATGACGTGTCAATGTCCCAAGTGAAAGCGGACATTTTCAGCTTGATTCACGTCTTCCCGGTTTTGACTTTACCGATTTTGACTTTTTCCTAGATTGACTCACAGTGTGACGGGTGCTTTTAACAGTGCATGGCATGCTTATTCTAACGGACCACCTGATGTCACTCTCAGTTTCATGTGAGTTCAACCTGTGAGTGCCTTGGTTTTGAATGTTGTGGTTTTTTTTTTTATTTCTGGCTTTGTAGCTGTTTAACGTCATTGTTTTCTGTGTTTTCCTTTTTGCTATGTCTTTAGACTTTGCTTTTTGTAAAAGCCATTCCTCTTTTCCTTCGGTATTCTTCTGCCGTTGTTTAATATTTGATTCATATTTTACATCTGTCATATGTTTGATATCTGCATTTCTCGTTTTTTGAGTTATTTGTTAAAGCAGCAATTTACCCCTGTGTTCTCTTTTCTTTTAAAGTGGCCATGTGTAAAAAATAAATTTTGAAAAGTAAATAATCTTGTAGTTTTTCAGGCCAAATTTGGTAAATAATTCATGAAAGGGTATGGAGTAAATAAATATGAGACCATAAGCAATAAGCTGTATTGCAATGTTAGCCGTTCAGCCTTATATGAGAAGATCTGTGAAAAAAGTTTACGACGACGTCGACGATGAAAACGTTGGGAGCCACCTAATGGAAATAGGTCAACTGGCCAGAATACTAGAAAAAAAACAAAAACAAAAAAAAACAAAAACAAAAACAAAAAAAACAAAAATCANAAAAAAAAAAAAAACAAACAAACAAACAAAAAAACTAACGGTCTTGTTCGAAATATAAGGATGTTCCTTAATAACTTTTCGAACATTTCCCCACTTATAAACAACGAAAGGATAAGGAATAAATGAACATGGGACAAAGTCTCTTCTAATGCATGATAGAGCCTAACAACTGAATAACGGTTTTATTGTTTATCTTGATCTTTAAGTCACCTTGAAGCCTTCAACAATGCTCTTTGCTAGTACCCTATATTAAGCTCAAGGCAGCCCCTAGCACCGGATTGAGCGGAGTTCATTGCTAATTTTCGAACAATAAAGGTTAAGTGGCTTCGACCCCGCATTATCAGCCTTGACAAATCCATCAATTTATGGTATCCAAAATGTTTTGATTTGATCTGCATTGAAGAAACATGTTTGAAAAATGGACATCTGCAAAAAATAATAGATTTTACAGTTACTACAGCATTTTGTTATTTCTTTAGTGAAAGACCTTTACCATATTGAAAGAATGCGTGTCGAAATTTTTTGCTTAGAATGTATATAGGCAAAATTTTTTTCTCCACAGGTTGCAAGGATAGATGAATATGTTACGTTTTCTGTTAAAGGTAAATGCGGAGCAATGAAATGTGAAAAGGTAAGGTCATTTTAATTAAAGGTTCTTTCACTGCAAAACCCCAGGAAATCATTGTATTCGTAACAGGTAATTGATACTCACTAGCAAATGTCAAATGCAGTTATTTATTTGTATTTTCCCCCATTTTCTTTCTGCATAACAAAATTATATTATTTATTTTCATGGCAAGTGGAAGTAGAATATTTATTTTCACTAGCACCAGGATTAAATTATTTAGGAAATTAATCGTCCAAGACCACCCCCTTCTGAAAACAAAATTGCAGACCCTTATGTGAAATGATGTATCAAGTGTAATTGATAATGAATTCTTCTTCTTTATCCTTTACGTCCATGCAATTATATTAAGCACGATTTTAGGTTTGTTAGAATATTTTAGTGAGTGAAATGATATTGTTGCAGTAAATACAGTCCCTGGATCAGTCAACATTCCATTTTGACTGATCGTTGACTGGTGAGTGATCGCTGAATGATCGCTGAATCATGACTTTTGACGGCTGACGGATAGTAAAATTAACTGATGACTAATGAATGATGCGACTCTTGACTCTTGAATCATGACGGATGACGAATAGAAAGAAATCTAACTAATTATGCACGGATGATCGGTGACGGATGACTGATACAGGTAAATTGAAAAATTACCGGCGAAACGAATCTCACCGAGCGTTGATTTATTATTCCTAGTAAGATCGAAAGTCATTATCAATACATGTATCTGATAGTTCTAAGCAATTCAAGAACATGAAAAAAATGTGATTTAAAAAATACTTAAGAATCTTCATTTTAGTCAAATAGAGGAAATGGGGTAAATGTCAAGGAGACAACATCCCATATTCAGGTTAAAACGACCCAAAACAAAGCATGTATACCGGTCAGTGCAAAAATTTCTCTTTACACATTATTTGTATAAAATTCCATAAATATGAAAAATTGGAATAAAAAATTACTTATGAATCTTCATTTTAGTCAATACATAGACTCCGGTCAGTGCGAAACTTTCCTTTTACATATTATTTTGCTAAAAATTCCACGAAAATGTAAAAATGTGATAAAAAAATTACTGATAAATTTTCATTTTAGTCATTAAACATATACCGGTCAGTGCAAAACTTCCCTTTTACACATTATTTTGTTCCAATTCAATGAAAATGAAATTATTGATGAATTTTCATTTTAGTCATTACATATACACCGGTCAGTGCAAAACTTTCCTGTTACACATTATTTTGTTAAAAATTCCATGAAAATGAAAAATGTGATAAAAAAATTACTGATGGATCTTCATTTTAATCATAAAATATATACCGGTCAGTACGAAACTTTCCTTTTACACATTATTTTGCTAAAAATTCCATGAAAATGAAAAAATGTGATAAAAAAATTACTGATAAATCTTCATTTTAGTCATTAAATATATACCGGTCAATGCGAAACTTTCCTTTTACACATTATTTTGTTCAAAATTCCATGAAAATGAAAAAATGGCAGAGAAAATTACTTACGAATCTTCATTTTAGTCATTACATAGACACCGGTCAGTGCGAAACTTTCCTTTTGCATGCTATTTTGTTCAAAAGTCCATGAAAATGAAAAAATGTGATCAAAAAATTATTGATACATCTTCATTTTAGTTATTAAATATATACCGGTCAGTGCGAAACTTTCCTTTTACACATTATTTTGTTCAAAATTCCATGAAAATGAAAAAATGGGATAAAAATTACTTATGAATCTACATTTTAGTCATTACATATACACCATTCAGTGCGAAAACTTTCCTTTTACACATTATTTTGTTCAAAATTCCATGAAAATGAAAAATGTCATAAAAAATTACTGATAAATCTTCATTTTAGTCATTAAATATTTACCGGTCAGTGCAAAACTTTCCTTTTACACTTTATTATGTTCAAAATTCCATCAAAATGAAAAAATGTGATTAAAAAATTACTGATAAACTTCATTTTAATCATAAAATATATACCTGTCAGTGCAAAACTTTCCTTTTACACATTATTTTGTTCAAAATTCCATAAAAATGAAAAAATGTGATAAAAAATTACTGATAAATCTTCATTTTAGCCATTACATAGACACCAGTCGGTGCAAAACTTTCTTTTTACAAATTATTTTGTTAAAATTCCATGAAAATGGAAAAATGTGATAAAAAATTACTCATGAATCTTCATTTTAGTCAATACATAGACGCCGGTCAGTGCAAAACTTTCCTTTTACACATTATTTTGCTAAAAATTCCATGAAAATGAAAAAATGTGATAAAAAATTACTGATTAATCTTCATTTTAGTCATTAAATATATACCGGTCAGTTCCAAACTTTCCTTTTACACATTATTTTGTTCAAAATTCCATGAAAATGAAAAAATGGGATAAAAAATTACTTATGAATCTTCATTTTAGTCATTACATAGACACCGGTCAGTGCGAAACTTTCCTTTTGCATGCTATTTTGTTCAAAATTCCATAAAAATGAAAAAATGTGAGAAAAAAATTACTGATAAATCTTCATTTTAGTCATTAAATATATACCGGTCAGTGTGAAACTTTCCTTTTACACATTATTTTGTTCAAAATTCCATGAAAATGAAAAAATGGGATAAAAATTTCTGATGAATCTTCATTTTAGTCATAACGTAGACACCGGTCAGTGCGAAACTTTCCTTTTACACATTATTTTGTTCAAAATTCCATGAAAATGAAAAAAGGTGATAAAAAAATTACTGATACATCTTCATTTTAGTCATGAAATATATACCGGTCAGTGCGAAACTTTCCTTTTACACATTATTTTGTTCAAAATTCCATGAAAATGAAAAAATGAGATAAAAATTACTTATGAATCTTCATTTTAGTCATTACATAGACA
>MJUU01006642.1:172194-184563 GCA_002080025.1 Modiolus philippinarum | reverse complement strand
GGGGGGGGGGGGGGGGTCAGTCTGAGTTTTAAATGCAAAAAAATATGGAATTGTTTTCTTTTAGCTTGCAACATTTCCCCTTCAAATATGTGAAAAAGAGATTATGACATGTTACCCCGTCAAATATGTGATAAAAAGATCATGAAATGTTACCGCTCCGGGCAGATATCAGGTCTCGGAACTGGTATCATGGCAGATACCGGAATAGACATGTAATAATCTATACTTATTAAGAAGTCAAGATTGACACTGCAGTTTTACATTGTTATTCCTGGCAAGATTTTTCATCTTTCAGATGAGAAAGATGCAGTTTTTTAAAACTACTTTATCCGTTCTATTTAAGCATCTCTCAACAGATACATGTACAATACGTAAAGAAGTGGGGGGGGGGTCAATCTGAGTTTTAAAGGTAAAATAAATATGTAATTGTTTTCTTTTAGCTTGCAATATTTCCCCGTCATATATGTGATAAAAAGATTATGACATGTTAGCCCGTCAAATATGTGATAAAAAGATCATGACATGTTACCGCGTCGGGCAGATATCAGGTCTCGGGACTGGTATCATGGCAGATACCGGTATAGACATGTAATAATCTATACTTATAAACCACTTTAAGCATCATTAACATCGTAACAGAAGATGAAATCTTGTTAAAACTTCCATATCTCCTTACCCAACAAGAGTTTAAGACAATTCAAACGTTACTTAAGTTCAGCAATATAGTATTAGAGAAATGGTTAACCATGAGGGATCATTAGAAAAACGGGAAAATAAACAAGTGGTGATTCAGGACTAATCTTCAGTTGGAAAGAAATACGACGAGATACACCAGAGCGCGACTTGGTTACCAAAAGTTGAGCCTTCCACTATACCATTACACAGACTAATGGAATAGACTTTCCACAATTGAACACCAGATTCCACTTATACCGAGTTACATTTAAAGAATCTGACATCAGGTCTGTTTAAAATATAATGAAAGCTACATTAGCTGTATAATTTATGGAGACACCAAAGAAATGAAGCTAGAATATGTAGATGAGATCCTTGGTCAGTGTCTGGAGTTAGATTTCCCCATCATATTGCCAAATTGATAAATCTGTCATTTTCTGCTGAAAGAAAATATAATTTTTTCTGCAATTCAAAGAACAGTTCATCTTTGAAAGTAGTCCTCTGATGCATGTTGTATAGGTTCAGTTACCAAATGAACAATGAAATAATAAGGGATAAATGGAAACATCTACAATGGCTGAAAATTCCAATGACATGCAACAATCTGCCATGGAACTACACATGAAAAACACAAAAACGTAAACAACGATAGGAACTCAAGACAGCCGGACTTGGTAACAGCACTAGCGAAAGCCAGCGGTGAGGTTTAACCGGTTTAAGAGCACCCAAACCGCCCTTGCCTCTGTGCCGTTTCTCTATAGTATAATAAACATACAAATAAAACCCAATACACTCCATGACCCAAAATCTTGAAAGGAGAGAAAATTAGGATACGTTGAAAGATTGGTCAAGGAGTGCTCCCCGCTTACCTGACGCTAGCTCAAAGAGCCTTATCTGCTGGTAAAACACTGTTGCACTACGGAAGAACAATCAAAATCTAAACTTCTTGAAGGGTTTGGTGAAGAATCATCATACATTTTAGCAGACATCGGCAGTATCAGTGAGAGGCCAGTATGCGTGTAAAATTTTCAGTTGACTAGAGATCAAAGCTTATTTAAAAGATTCAAGTAGAATTTCTTGTCTTGTCGATATCCCGTTTTACGTAAAGAATGTAAGTAATGTCACAATTATCTAGATTCTTAAGAAGTTTCTTTTCAACAACATTTCCGTATAAACGATGATTAGAAATACCATTAGTAAATAAACTCTTTGCGAGTAGCGCCATATTTAAATATAAAATGTACATATCAATTATAAAACTTCTAAATGTATTCAACAATCTATGTAATCTGTAACCCTGTCGTAAAAGTTTGGCTCTGATAGTAAGGTTACGTTTATTAAAATCGTCAGGAGCACAAGAAACGCGTGCGAATCGTACCAGTTGAGAAATATACACCATGTAGGATGGAGCTAAAGGAACATCGCTGTCAAGAAAAGGGAACTTAGTAATAGTGAAATCAAAAACATCCCTTTTATCATTTATTTTATCTTCTATTTTACTGAAGTCAATAATAGATAAAAAAATGGCATATTCTGGAATCATTGTTAGCTTTATTTGGTCTCAATTTTTGTGGGTAAATGATGTCTATAAAATGTAAAAATTGAGGATTGTCAATAGTAAGGATATCGTCAATACAAATGCTGTTATAATTGAAAACAGAAATAAGTTTATCATGGTTTTGTAGAATTCCGTTTTGATTTTTTTTCATGAAGATTCGTTCTTAACAGAACCAGTAAAGATCTGCAATGAAAGGAGAGCAATTTGTACCCATGACAATATCAGTGACCTGTTGATAAATAGTGTTGCCAAAACGAAAAAAAAATGTATTCCAGCAAAATATTGAGTGCCTTAATCATATCATCACATGCCCGAACAATGATTATTGTAAGTAATATTAGAGAATAATCATTGCTTTGTGTACAACAAATGAACTTCAGATCAGTAAAAAATAAAAAGCCATTCAAAAAGTTATCCCAATTTGCAATAAATCAAATTATATAGAAGGGTTGTATAAAAAGTAGCAAAGTCATAACTGTCGATAGAATAGACTGGTCTTTGCATTGACTGTAGTTTATCTAAAACTTAAATTGAATTTTCACACTCCAAAAGTATTTATTTACTTAAGAGGTTTGATAAATATTTTTCGCATTATTTACTAGTTGCTTTATACAAGTAAGTGAACTAGTTGAATGGATGGATAACTAAGTAATAGAACAGTTACTAGATGCAGAAATAAAACGATGTCTGAAGGTGTTTTTTGTGAAACTTAGGAACCCAGTATATGGTAGGCAGGTGTTATATTTACGTGGCAAGTGGAGCATTTAAAAAGCATAAAAATGGAAAGATGTGAGATTTCTTGCGACAAAATTAGCCTGTACAAACAAAGACTCGCAACACTCCTTGTTTATGATTCTTTACTTTTCCAAGTTCTTAAGCTCTGATATCAGAACATTGCTCAATTGACTTGACTAGTGAAAACAAACAAATGGAATTTAGAGTAGGCCTTGTTTAAACAATGAGATATAAACAGGGGTCATGAATTAATATATAAATAAAACAACACTTGCGGAAAATGGTAAAGCCTTAAAAAAGCAACGTAAATGACAAAGGTATATATACATCAATAACCAAAGACAAATGTGGAAATAACGTTTAACAAAAACAGTTAAATGGTGGGAATTCAGGGGTTTTAAGTTTTGATACTTGAGGTTCTAAAACTGGGTATCTGATTCGTTTAGTTTCAGAGGAGGGTCAGTGTTAAAGTTATTATTTGGGCAATTAAATTAAGTTTATGACCATGATACGGAGAATAAAATTAAAAAATATGGTATACGATGATTTGTAAGAGGATTTGGAGGAATTCAGATTTCCTGTTATCTTCCTTTCATTAATACTAGACAATATGAGAGAATTGAAGAGAAACTAAGGAATTTGAAAAAGAACATTTTGTGGAAAGTTTTTCCAAAGTAATGTCACAACGTCCATTCTTCGTTTTCCCTTTTTTATGTAGTCAGTAACCGGAACAGCATTTGGTCTGATTAAGTTGCATTTTGTACAATAAACACCAAAAGGATATAGAAGAAATGCACATGAGACAAAATCGTTACAAATACATGGTAAAATCAAACATTGAAACAAATCGTTCATTGTTGTCCTTTTAGTATCAAATCAATTAAAAGAGGGACTAAATGCTGAATTCGCTTCATTTTTCCATTTTGCTAATATTCAACACTCCGAAGTGAGGCTTCCATAAATTTTACTTAAATAAGAACATTTTTATACATTATACGGAAAATTGCTGATATTGTATTTGTAGAAGGCTTTAGCAGACATAAGACATTGTGATCATAAAATATGTGAGTCTTGCTTAGACGAGTTAGTAAGCAAGAGTGAAAAGAAAAGAAACTGTCAATGTTGTGTAGATGTTTGTCGCACTGAAGTTCCACTGGTATTTGCAGAAGGAATCCTTGGTAGATGTTCTATTGAGGTATAAATTGTAATTAACAATGAAGGGATATGGAGTAAATGCAAATGTTTCTATAATTGAAAGGTAAAACCATGAATTTTTGCGAACAGAACATAAAGTCAATTTTTAAGGTTGCACTATTACAGGATGCTGTCAATGTCACCGTCACCATTACAAGAATATCGTTTCAGTGTGTACATCTAGTTTCCTAAGTAGACGATTAACATGTATAGTCAATTGTTAAATAACAAACATAAAAATGGTACATACAAGTTACATATAAAAATAGCGATAAAAATATAAGTAGGATAAAAACAACAATTGCCAGCAAAATGTACAAAATGTTTCAAAATAAAGAAAAAATAATAATATAAGATCTCAAAGAGAAAAAATATACTTCAAGGGCTGATACTTTTTTTGTAAAATATAGAAGTTATAACTTGTCGAATGATCAGATTTTTCCGAGTTCTTTACAATGAATGTTTAACAAGACAGTTGCTAAACGAGTAAGCAATCAAAAAGGCAATTCTTGCATATATTTCCAACAAAGTTACATTATGTGATAAATTAAAGAACATTGTTGCGACTTTATAGCAAATACCAAAAGAACGTACAAAAGAGTTCAAACTTTATTTGAGTAACATTTCCTTCGAGTATCTACATTTTCTGATGTTTTCATGCTGTTTTATATCTTTATTCAACTAACCATATTATACTAACTCCTCAAATATTTTCAGGTACCTCAAATTAGATTCATACATAAAGTCATGGACAGCTTCTTTATTGATTGCTCAAATAAATTAGATGAAAACAACAGAACACTTTGCTGCAATGAAGTAAGTACTACATTTTTAAATCATAAGGAATAATTATTTCACTGCAAAACTGTAAAAGGTATGTTGTCGACACGTCAGTCAGACAGTAAGTGTATTCATCAGTCAGACGGTCCGTTAATCCTGTTCTTGTTAGAGCAACTTCTCAGAAACCGCAGGACGGATTGATTTCGAATTTAATCGTATTGTTTCTCATAATTTGTAATTCACAGTAACTTCGGTATTTAGTTATTTGTAAATATGCAATCTACACCGCCAAACAATTTTTGCAGGATTTAAACAACTTTGAATATTTTCCCGCTCAATTACCAAAATATAATCATGTTAGTTAAACTCCTCTGAAACCGATTGAAGGATTGCTTCAATTTGTGGGAGGATTATTGGTCATGATTTTGAAATATGCATACTATTTCCTTTTCAGGTTTTTTTTTGCTTCTATTAATGTGCAGTTGTTGGTATGTACGTGGACTCACTTCATTTCAGACCTCAATATTACAGAAATCTTCAGTATGTTAAAATAAGGGGTATTTGATCATGCTCACTAAGGTTTAAGCAGAGGAACTGATTCTTTAGGTTTTTTTTTCTTACATATTATATGTGTGCAACCTAGATATCTGATTCCAGTTTATACTTTGCTCCTTCTTGTAATTATACCCCACCCGCATACGAAGTTTGGGGTATATACATGTCCGTCTGTCAGTCCTTCCGTTCCCTTTCGTGTCCGGAGCATAACTTTTGTACCGTAGCACCTAGGATTATCAAACTTGGTGTGTGGATTTATCAAGGGGAGGGAATGTGTCGCGTACCAAATTTAGGTCACTGTGACCTTGACGTTGACCTTTGATCTTTATGATAGTAAAACCATGTGCAGTTCGTGTCCGGAGCAGAACTTTTGTACCGTAGCATCTATGATTATCAAACTTGGTGTGTGGATTCATCATGAGAAGGCGATGTGTCGCGTACCAAATTCATATCACTGTGGCCATTACTTTTACTTTTGACCTTTATGATAGTAAATCCATGTGCATTTCGTATCCGGGGCGGAACTTTTGTACCATAGCACCTAGGATTATCAAACTTGGTGTGTGAATGTAGCATTGGTAGGCGATTTGTCGTGTACCAAAGTTAGGTCACTGTGAACTTGACTTTATGATAGTAAACCGTTGTTCATTTTGTGTCCAGAGCTTGGTTAAATTGTCCTTTTATCCACCTTATTATATATATTTTAATATATTAACCTTTATATGAAGTAGTAGATATGACCTGATGAGAGAAAAACATGCAACTTCATTCCTGACAAGATTTATTTCTGTCAGATGTACTTACCAAAACCTATGTGGTTGAAGGTAAAAATTTCAAAATGACATGCCTTGGTACTCAAATGCAGATGGGGGGGGGGGGGTATTAGTCTGGCTTTGCCGACATCTCTAGCTTTCATTAAAATAGTATTGTTTATTTTCAGAGCGATATTTACATTCCAGGATGTTCTCTGAATATTTGTTATGCATGCATGGAAAAGCATATAAATGAAACTCACATGCCAATGTATGTTAACAGTATCTTGGTCGATGTTGTTCCTTGTATGAATACCGATTGCGTCAAGTTATATGTGGTAAATGAAATACAAGACATAGCGAAAAAAAAGATACTCGAGGATGAAAATAGTGTATTGAAACTATTAGATGAACGAGAATCATCACCTAGATGTGACTTTTTCACTTGTTATACAAAAGTAAGTCAGCTTTGACAATCTCTGCGGAAGCAAATTGATTTCAGTGTCAATAAGTGGCTTCGTCCTGTATTCATCTTGTTTATTATTTGATCATTTTGGTGTCTGTTGTCTGATTACTATATACAGTACTGTGCAACGTAGCCCTTACCGTTTGACGAACGCGAAACGGATTGCTGACGGGACGTGAACGGATCGCTGACGGGAACGTGACGGGACGGGACGGGACGAATCGATTCACGTCCATAACAATTCACGTCCAGGTACTCGTCATTTGACGAATACCATTCGTCAATTGACGAGAGAGGACTCGTCATTTAATGATATGCAAAATAATCACTATATTAATAGATAATTGAAATTTTCCAATGAAACGAAACGAATTCAATCGTGATAACGGTTTTATACAAAATTAACATTGACAGTGACTGGGAACAGTCCAATGCTTTAATTTGATATGAAAAAAAATACATAAATTGAAAATAAATAGATGAATTTCCATTCATTTTGTTAAGAACTCCACCAAAATACAGAAAATGATAAAAAATGTCAATCAATTTTAATCAAATAATTTTTTTAGTAATTGCAAATGAACCATTCAGTGCGGAACTTTCCCTTTACATATTATTTTGTTAAAAATTTCATGAAAATGAAAACATGTGATAAAAAAAATTTCTGATTAATCTTCATTTTAGTCATTACATATACACCGGTCAGTGTGAAACTTTCCTTTTAAACATTATTTTGTTAAACATTCCACGAAAATGAACAAATGTTATAAAAAAATTTCTTATTAATCTTCATTTTAGTCATTACATATACACCGGTCAGTGCGAAACTTTCCTTTTACACATTATTTTGTTAAAAATTCCATGAAAATAAAAAAATGTGATGAATCTCCATTTTAGTCATTACACAAACACTGGTCAGTGCAAAACTTTCCTTTTACACATTATTTTGTTAAAAATTCCATGAAAATCAAAAAATGTGATAAGAAATTACTTATAAATCTACATTTTAGTCATTACATATACACCGGTCAGTGCAGAACTTTCCTTTTACACATTATTTTCTAAAAAATTCCATGAAAATGAAAAAAAAAGATAAAAAATTACTTATGATTCTTTATTTTTGTCATTACAAATACACCGGTCAGTGCGAAACTTTCCTTTTACACATTATTCTGTTAAAATTGTCATGAAAATAAAAATATGTGATAAAAAAATTACTTATGAATTTACATTTTAGTCATTACATATACACCGGTCAGTGCGAAACTTTCTTTTTACACATTATTTTGTTAAAAATTTTATGAAAATGAAAAAAAATGTGATAAAAAATTACTTATGAATCTACATTTTAGTCATTAGATATACACCAGTTAGTGCAAAACTTTCCTTTTACACATTATTTTGTTAAAAATTCAATGAAAATGAAAAAATGTGATAAAACAAGAAAAGATATGGTTGCAACCATATCAAATGATAACTGGATTTAAATCTTATTTCATCAACGGATGTGTATGTGATCTTATATTGATTTATTTCATATATGCGGGAAAATGGTCAGCTTCAAACACCACAATACATTGCTATATGGAAATTTAAAAAATGCAAACTACAAACCAGCAGTATAATCACATGTTGCAGAAGAGTATGCATGATCTGAGCCACATGTGGTAGCCATCATACAGCCAGCTAAGATGTGTTATTGAAATATATGTTGGGTAACTGATTCTTTAGTATCATCTTTTAAATCAGAAGATTAATTTTATAAAAACCATGGTTTGTTTTCCGGGGTATGTTACTTTGTTATTCTCAAATAGTAGGATAAAATCCGTCACACATTGATTGCGTACATAACACAAAAGTTGCCATGAAATACAGGGTAAAACAGGTCAGCATAATTTTTAACAATATCCAATTGCACACTATAATCGAAAGAGGGACAACTCTTTCCAAAATTAACATCACGGAAGTTAAATTTACATGCGAGATATTCAACTGGAANCTTATGATTCTTTATTTTAGTCATTACAAATACACCGGTCAGTGCGAAATTTTCCTTTCACACATACACTGTTAAAAATGCCATCAAAATAAAAAAATGTGATAAAAAAATTACTTATGAATCTACATTTTAGTCATTTCATAAACACCGGTCAGTGCGAAACTTTCCTTTTACACATTATTTCCTTAAAAATATCATGAAAATGAAAAAAATGTGATAAGAAAATTACTATTGAATCTCCATTTTAGTCATTACACATACACCGGTCAGTTGGAAACTTTCCTTTTACACATTATTTTGTTAAAAATGCCATGAAAATGAAAAAATGTGATGAAAAATTACTTATGATTCTTTATTTTAGTCATTACAAATACACCGGTCAGTGCGAAATTTTCCTTTTACACATTATTCTGTTAAAAATGTCATGAAAATAAAAATATGTGATGAAAAAATTACTTATAAATCTACATTTTAGTCATTACATATACACCGGCCAGTGCAAAACTTTCCTTTTACACATTATTTTCTAAAAAATTCCATGAAAATGAAAAAAAGTGATAAAAAATTACTTATAAATCTACATTTTAGTCATTACAAAGACACTGGTCAGTGCGAAATTTTCCTTTCACACATTTTTCTGTTAAAAATGTCATGAAAATAAGAAAATGTGATCAAAAAATTACTTATGAATTTACATTTTAGTCATTACATATACACCTGTCAGTGCGGAACTTTCCTTTTACACATTATTCTGTTAAAAATGCCATGAAAATGAAAAAATGTGATAAAAAATTACTTATAAATCTACATTTTAGTCATTACATATACACCGGTCAGTGCAAAACTTTCCTTTTACACATTGTTTTCTAAAAAATTCCATGAAAATGAAAAAAAGTGATAAAAAATTACTTATGATTCTTTATTTTAGTCATTACAAATACACCAGTCAGTGCGAAATTTTCCTTTTACACATTATTCTGTTAAAAATGTCATGAAAATAAAAATATGTGATGAAAAAATTACTTATGATTCTTCATTTTAGTCATTACATATTCACCGGTCAGTGCGAAACTTTCCTTTTACACATTATTTTGTTAAAAATTCCATGAAAATAATAAATTTGTGATAAAAAATTACTTGTGATTCTTTATTTTAGTCATTGCATACATATCGGTCAGTGCAAAACTGTCCTTTTACACATTATTTTGTTCTAAAAAATTACTTATGATTCTTTATTTTAGTCATTACAAATACACCGGTCAGTGCGAAACTTTCCTTTTACACATTATTCTGTTAAAAATGTCATGAAAATAAAAATATGTGATAAAAAAATTACTTATGATTCTTTATTTTAGTCATTACATATACACTGTTCAGTGCGAAACTTTCCTTTTACACATTATTTTGTTAAAAATTCCATGAAAATAATAAATTTGTGATAAAAAATTACTTATGATTCTTTATTTTAGTCATTGCATACGTACCGGTCAGTGCAAAACTGTCCTTTTACACATTATTTTGTTCAAAATTCCATGAAAATGAAAACAATAACATAAAAGATCACCCGTAAATGTTCATTTAGTCATGACATATATACACCGGTGTAATATGGTATTTTGACCCCCGCGGTAAATTGACCCGCGGGTCAAAATACCATAGAAAAAACGACCCGCGGGTCACTTTTCAGCATGGAATTTTGACCCGCGGGTCACTTTTCAGCCAGAGAATTTTGATCCCCCCATGGAAAAATGACCTACCCTAATTTCTAAGAAAAATTATAACATCTTTCTTGTTTCAAAGGGTAGGTCAATTTCCCATGGGGCATACCCAAGAATTATGGACAACCAACATGACTGCCGGTATCTTTGCTCCCCGGGATATCGAAATGTTATCTCAAATAAAATAACATAGAAAGTAATGGGAAATTGCATAGGTACTCTGAATAATTTCTTAATTAAAGTGGAAATTGAAATGGCATATCTTATTAAGACATACTGCAATATTCTTAAAAGAATTATCTTTCTATTAATGTAAATTTAATCAATTTGTTTTAAGGTTCCGTGGTGTCAATTATCTTTTGAAAATGGTCTTTTCAAAATGTACTATCTATATATAGAAGTAATGGAAAATTCAACGGAAAAAATGCATGGTGGCCTTGTTAAAAAATTCATAACTTGTGCAAAAAAGACTCAAATTACTATTAAGACATCAGTTAAAATTCACAATAAAATTATCTTTCTAATGGTGCCAAAAAAATTAATTTAAGTCTACTAATTCTGGTGTCAAATACAGTTTAAAGACGAGTTTTTCTTTTTTACTGCCGTATACGGGTCTATAGAAACATTAACATGGTGGCGTATAACTTACCATATCATACATTTTTAAACATTGTTGAGCAATTTATTTTGAATATTAAAATAAATATTAAGGAGTGTTTACTTAAAGATCGGTTTTTCAGAAAAAAATATATAATGCATATTTCTAAAATAATTATAAATGATTATATACACGAAATCATGGTCACGTGAATAGAGAAATAGTAATTTTACTTATAAACTAACGACAACACTTTTTATTGAAAATGTCTATTCCATTGTTGCTCTTAATAATGAATACACAAATCTAATTATGTTTACAGCAAGTACAATTATATTTACGACATTTTTACATGTCATTTGATATTGATTTTATTTTAACCCCCTAAACGTACGTAAAATTTACTCAAATTACATTCTATTAACAATAACATTATTTTTCCAATGGTGCAAAAAAAAAAATCACATCTGAATTTATAATTTTTCAGTTTAAAGTATAGATTTTTCAACTGCCCATTATCAATTATCATGTGAATGATTGCCCAGCATGATATTAGTATGCAGATAAAATTCTAAATTTTCCATAATACATGTAATACATGACAAACGAAAACACAATCATACGTCAAATATAGATTGGAAGTAGTAAAGTTTTTTTTTTTTGTGTATCAAAGTGTAGATGTAAAACATGTATCCTAATAACCACTATCTTGCCAAATATGATTTCTTTCCTCGCTATAAATATTTTAAGAAATGTTTAAAATACAACAGTACGTGTCGATAGAAATATATTTAGCCATTCGAAAATATTCCAGGAAAACTTTTCCGTCAATTTCCGGTATTTATTTATATAATCAATTCAACAGAAACTTAATTAATCTGTCGATGTCCCTAGTACTATGTTTTAAAACTATTGCATCATATTAACCAGTTGTTATCTTTTTATCGTAATGTTGTGAAAAATTATAAATGATAATGAAAATTGATACCATGTGTATAATCGACCAATATAGTTACGTTGTGATTTCCCCCTGTTATGGGGAGGGGGGGGTAGATTTTTACTACTGTTTTGAAAGGTACATTTAATTTATTTTTTAAATTCCTATGCAAGTTTCGAGTGCGAAACGTTAAACGAGGTGGCACTTTCAAGCATGCAAGATATCAACTGCTGTATCCTGATTTCCCGTGGCAAAATGTCCTTCGTATCCTAATGTAATTTCATTCTGATTTCCAGAAAAGATACGCCCCTACCGCATGTTTTACACATAAGTTAAATCTCTGGAATTATATATGAAACAGTTTTAGGGGGTCGTCCATTAGATTTTCGGGGGGGGGGGGGG
>MJUU01006642.1:159147-171717 GCA_002080025.1 Modiolus philippinarum | reverse complement strand
CTTCGTAAACTATTTGCATGCATGATATTTTCTTCACATTATGGAACATTTGAATTTATTCTATATGTATCAAGTTTGCTATCATAATTCAGTAAAGCTTTTGTTCCACGACTCGGCATGCCATTTTGTTTGTACATACAGTTCCCTGGTACATAGAACATTTCAGATAATATTGACGTTTTCACATAAAGTGCTGAAGATTTGGGAATCTACATTTCTTTCATTCTATAGATGTACAACACAAATCCGATTAGAAATTTCTTCTTAAATTCGTACTTTTTACTTGATTTTTTTCTCTATCAAATTACAGTTTCCCAGTGAATTTCCATCTGCTTTGTCTTTTTGCCTCTCGGACTTCGGAGCTTGACAATTTTGTTTAATTATTTTGTTATTACCCCCATTATATATATACTGAGTCGATGTCTTTATTCGTTAGCCCTTACACATGTAAAAGGAAAAAATAAGGAAATCAAACTGTAAGTGCAAATTGTGATTCTACGGCTAACAGTTTATTTGGTTCCCGCTGATTTGTTATCAGCGCTAATTTTTATCAGACCCCCAGCTATCTGAAAGATGTTTATTTTATCACAACTTCTATACTGACCACCCAACATTAAAAAAATATCGGGAACCAGACTATAATTAATCAGATTATTATGTTTGGATTATCTCTCTTGCAAGTGGCACTCATTCTTGTACATGGTGGGGTCGTGTTTTCGTTGATTTTTCGTAACACGAGATATTGTGTCCCAAAAAGTTTTGGTTGTGACTTAAGAATCCTTTTCAAGAATCCTTGTCGTTTCGTGCGGAATCCCGTTCGCACCATGAGTTGTTTCGAATTATTAAAAAATGCAGGTGAAAAAAATTTTTTATGATTAATACATGTCTCTGTTGTAAATAATTTTTAAACTATTGCATTTAAAATTCTCAACAGGTTCGGGATAATCCCAGTTGGGATATTTATAGATTATTACATGTAATTTTCCATAGTTACTCACAAACTAAATGAATTCAACGCGGCCTACTCACAAGTTCGAAGGACTTTATTTCGTTTATGAGCGAGTAGGCCGCGTTTACACATCCATGAACTCCTCAAAAAGTACTTTTTATTTCTTATAATTCTAATTTTTTGCTCTTAAAATAATGTTTTCAGTGAATATTACGTCATATTATACTGCAATATTTGACCTTGGAAAGTATTAATCGCCCAAGAGGATTTTTCGAAAAAATAACTTCTTTGTTTATCATGACATTGACCAATAAAAATGGACTTTGTAGGAATTGAAAGTATTCAATATTAACTATACACGTTTTTGAAAGTTACGTCAACACGCACATTGTTCAAATTACACAAATTACATAAAACACTGAAATATTGCTGTAAACAGAAAACGGATCGAGCAATCATCTATATATCCTTAGCTAGTTCTTGCCTTTCTATCTAAATTATTTTTGATTATTTGTTCTCTACAGAGCCATTATAGATAATTAATAGTATATGTAACTGACAACGCTCGAAACTCTCGGTAATTTTGCTTATCACCATTTTACATAACAATCCGACGAAATGTAGCAATAATATCAGCTTTCACAAAAACTGTTGAAGAGTTCTGAGTGTATGTTGTTAACATCTCAGTTGCATCCTCGGTACTATATGTCTGTCACCCTTGACGTATTTAGTAGTTGCAAATCTGTATCTCTCTATCACTGCTTCTTATTGCATATTTCGGTTTTGTTCCTATCACCCATACTAACCCCCATACTGGTAACAATTTGTGCATGTATAACGATAAATAACTTGTCAAAATGGCCATTGCCTATGCAAAAATTAGATTCATATAAATCAATGAAAAAAATAACTAAAACTCAGCTTGAGTATTCTGACTTTTGTCAGAGTATACTTGTTTTTTTTCTTAGGATTAGAAAATGATATTTACCAATCAGCCACCCAACAGATCTTTCACAACGTCATTTTACTTAGAACTGGGATGAACATTTCACTGTAGTACGACTTGTCAATGGCATACCGTGGGGTTACTGACGGTCACTGTAATAAACCAATATCACAATAGAACATTAGATCATGACAAGGATGATTCAAATCGGAGCCCAGCAATGGACCTTAACGTGGTCAAAATAAGAGTATGTGCTTATAGTTGTAATAAACAAAAACTCGCCTCAAAAAGGACAATTATTCCAAGTAGTTGTTTCGTATCATTTATGACAAGGGCTGCGATTGACATTCATTTATCTTCCGTTTACACTAAGATATTAACGTCAAGTCATTCCAAAATAATGCATCAAAAAGCTTATATTCCAACTAATGGTAACTAAGCCATTTAAAATGTATAGATAATGCAGAACTACAATTGTTAAAGCGAATTTTCTGTAAGTTTTTTATGTACTAACCCGTGATAACACGACAATACACTCATATCCTAAAATAGCAGCGTCAAAGATGTAGTAATATGGTGTTTTAGAAATTTGTTAAAGTTGGTTGTGTTTCGTTCCTCTACTCCTAAGTAACATATTTTGCAAAATAACCAATAATGCATCCGTGTTACAGAATTGCAAAGGTACACGAGTGCCCTTTCCAAACATTTTTTAAATGTTGAATATCTTTAACAACAAGGTCCATAACCATCCATAATTTCAGCTGAATTTCTTGGTTAATTATTCATTTGCTGTCAAGAAGAACAACACTTTATTACTCACTGTCGCCTATGCCTCTATTTACCACTCGCTGTCGATTGGTTCAAAATATTCAGTACATGACAGGTAAAAATCCTACGATTTTATCAGGTAACCTGACGTCACTACATTTGAATAGATATATGTTAACCTTGACAGCGGGATACTATACTATACGTCTAGCCATGAGACCGGTTTTACCCACCATTTCCTTTGAAATGCCTGTACCAAGTAAGGATCATTGTAGTCGACAATTTTCCGGTGGTTTCCACTTAATATGTCTTTTTGTCTCATGGGCTTCGGCTCTTGACAATTCCGTTTGGTAATTTTGTTATTACCCGCATTCACGTGACTTCCTGTTTATTATGCCTCTTTTTCAGTTTATTCTGTTACATACTAAAACAATCATATACTTCTCCCTCTGGAATCGTTTTACTATAGTGTTTTCTGTAGGGGAGAAGTGCATAATAGCAATTTAGTACAATGTTTAAGCCAATCGGAAGAATTCGTGTCACTACCACATGCGTTTTAATAAACCAACTTGATCGAATAAAATGATATACCAAACAGCAATATATATGAATATATATGGTACAATACAAATTCGATTCTAGAAGGATCCAGTACAAGCAAGAAATGTAATTTGTCGAAATGCGCATATACAGAATGTAAATTAACAGTAATTTCGGCATTTTATTATCTATTGCCTCTTTTTGTGCACTGTTAGTTCCGGAGGGTACTCACCTACCCAGTAGTCAGTACTTAGGTGCTGGCAAGACAACCGATTTATTTTGAAACTTGCAATACACAAATGCATTTAAATTTTATAAAATTTTGTTTAAAACTAAGGAGTATTTCCCTCATGCATAGCTCTGTCCTTAGCTGAATTTTGGCTTTTTTATTTAGAGCCCATTGATTATCTTTTCCCTATCAGCTTTTACAAGTAATCGGTTTATCTGTACTAAAGAGACATAATCTGTCGAGATGCTCATATGCAGAATGTTAATTTACAGTAATTTCGACACTGTATTATAAATAGTACCACTGGGCCGATGCCCATACTGGTGACTGTTAGTCCCAGAGGGTACTCACCAATCCAGTAGTCAGTACTTAGGTGCTGGTCCGAAAACCGGTTTATTTTGAAACTTGCAATATCTAATTATTATATGCAGAATGTTAATTAACAGTAAGTTCGGCATTTTATTATTTGTCCCAATACAAATTTGAATTCCAATCTGTACACGGACGATTCTGATCCTACTGGATTCCAATTTGTACTGTAACATATATAAAAGAATTTCTTCTGATTTTATAAATTTTTGTTTTCTGCTGTATAATCAGTTTATACCACATTCATGATGTTCATATTATTATAAAAAAAATCCAGACAATTTCAATTGCGAATGACATATTTTCATATAGCTTCGTGAGAAAGAAAGTAATAAAACTAGTCTCCAGACTAACTATAATCATAAAATATATATCCAAGCAGCATTATATTAAAATATCTGGCATATTTCAAGTTCACATTTTTATTTTTGCATGTTGTTTTCATGTGAACATCAAGAACATGCTGGCTACTAGAATTGCTATCTTTCTATTCAGATTATGACCTTCTGTAGAGGGAAATACGCATTTTTACTAAACTGAAACCAATATGTACCGAAACGTTTAATCCCTTTGTTTCCATACCAAAGCGTTTTACAGATACAAAAGGTCATAATTAAGTTTTGATTTGATCTGCACAGAAGAGACATAAGTTGTCGAAATGCGCATATGCAGAAACTTAATTTAACAGTAACTTCGGTATTTTGTTGTTTATTATCACTGGGCCGAAACCTCTGCTGGTGCACTGTTATTTCCCGAGGGTATTCACCAACCCAGTAGCCAGTACTTCGGTGCTGGCCCGCAAACCGATTTTATTTTGAAACTTTCGATATCTAAATTTTACAAAATATTGTTTAAAATAAATTAGTATCTCCCTTTAGCACAGCTCTGTCCTTTGATGATTTTGGCTTTACTATTTAGATCTTATTGGTAATTGATTTAACACATATTTCGGTCTATGAATTTCCAATTGTTTTGATTTGATCTCCACTGAAGAGACATGTTGTCGAAATGCGCATATGCAGAAACTAAATTAAACAGTAACTTTGGTATTATGTTGTTAAACGCGTCTATACATTATGACATCGTGGAGAGAATGTCACTTCAGTGGGTGAATGCAGTGTGTGAAGTTAGGCATTGAGATTGTACCAACCTGAAGCATTTCTGTGCAGCCTGGGTCATGGGATTTGTACCAACGCGCTGCCATCCAATCAAAAGCCAGCATTCATCACAAGCCGGGGATAATTTTTGTATTCACTGAGTACAGCGGCTCATGTGAATATAAATTTTAAAGAAATGAAACATTTTCGCAAGAAAAAAACTGGTGATTAATTATAAGGATAGATATTTTAAAGAATCAATTCTGAATTGTATTTTTCGTTCTAATTCTTTCTTCGCTAAAACTGTAATTTTTAAAAACATTTCACTGGAAGTTACTTTCCATAAGCAAAGTAATTAGTGATATGGGATTTCAGTTTGAATCTACTCAGCAAACAATTATATACTTATTATTTGAAGACAGCTAGTTGAATTATACTTTCGAACAAAGGAATATAGAAAGCTCATCTCCCTTTGTTACATAATTTTATCACACACACACACACACACACACACACACACACATAAACATTTTAAAATAACTTGATCATTTAGTAAAACAAAAACGTGAAGTGTCTTCATAAAAGAGATTTAGTTGTAGGTGTGAAATCACCAAAGTGAATTCATTTTTCTCACATTTTCAGCCAAAATTTTTAAAGTTTAACCTTCCCAAGACCAAATATGTCGTGGAATATACATACCTTTTCTACATTATATCAAATTTAAACGGCTTTCTAAGAGATTCGCAGTGTGTCGGGGAAAGCCACCCATAAATACGTACCACGACGTCACAAAATTGCTCATCGTATGTCTTCTTGATTCTTTGCTGAGACACCGGATATGATGGTCCTCACGATGTCTTGAATGCGTCTCAATCTATCAGCTTCGGTGGTACTCAGACCACAGCGTCAACCAGTCCAGGTACATCTAATATGTCAATGTTCAAATGTGTGTAGTCTTCATCAAATATCCTCAAATACTTTTAAAGATGCATGAATACAAAGTCTATCTTTAGATTCAAAAGATATATTTTAACATACAGTATGTTATGATTGGATGAATTAGTGGTTTCATAAATTAATTTGTATGCTGCTTATAAACAGGGACAATTCGAGTTTTAGTTAGCATTGCCGCCTGATTCGTGTCGAATACAAATGATTCTAATATATGTAGACACTTCACATATATTTTTTTATCTTAAATTATGAGTAACTTTATTCTTCATGGCTTCCCCATTTTGAACCTCGTCGTTTCTGTCAGTATGGGATATCGATTGCCTTTCAACTGCTGCGAAAGTGAAATTAACACCAAAGAAATAGACCACGATAAAATATTGATTGACTGCCTGAAATGGAAATGAATTTATTGAATCATAGATTTTAGTATCCATTTTTCACCAAAATTATTTTATGAGGCATATGGAGTAAGGTTGACGTCATAAAATCAAAATATTAATACACAGAAGGCTGTCATTTTAGTCTTAGAGGCGTGGCCTAAATGCTTTATACTGCTGCTACAGTAGTAACATATAAACATACCCTTTTACAAGTACTAAAATATCACAATTGCAGTATAAAACATAATAAGTAAAGCGAGAAAAATCGTAGACAAGACAAGACAATATTTTATTAGAGTCAGTTTACCTCTTATAAAAACATCATTTGCAATAAAACAAATATACAAATTAATAACATAAGAACCTATCTAAAAAGAGTTATGAAAGACTAATAACAGTAAAAACATCATAAACTGATCCCTAGCGTACAGTATACACTTTCCTCTTTATAAAACCTTATGGCATATTTTGGCTGCATAAAAACAGATTTTCATTGTTAAAAAGTATAAAACTTGTCATCATCAGACAAACTGTTATATGAACTGTATTTTGTCAATGCAAAAATTAAGCAGTTTCAAGTTCAATGCCTCGTTAAAACATATAAAAAAGCTTGAAAATTAAGAAAGTGCAACATGTTTATGTCGACATACCATGATGACAGTGCTCCTTTGAATAGGAAGAAAAAAAACCTGAAGAAAGAAAGAAAGTTAATTTTGATCAAATGACAAAAGTGTAGAACAAAACTGTCAACAGCCGAAATCCAAAAATTACAAAAACAGGATAACAGTAAACACCTACAATGGCCGGAAACTACAATCACATGCCACAATTTACAAGCGAATTGCACTAGAAAAACAATAATAATAAAAACAAGAGAAAACGATAGGAAAAAAACTAAAAAGACAAAACATGTTCAAAACCACCTAAAAAATTGACAACCACAAAAATTATGGCAGTTCAAGGGGTTTTGTTAAATTTACTTTAGTACAACCAGGAATTGGTCAGAGTACGTATGCTTTGATGCACTGCATCGTGATCATTTTTCCGTTGTGATGATAGGAAGGTATTTGTTACAGAAAATGGAGAAAACTGATGGATTAAAAAAGCTTTCATATTTTGAAGCACAGACATTTTTGATGAAATAAAATAATTTTTACCATAAAAGCAACTATCGACAATGAAATACCAATGCAGGAAGACATTTTTCCCTCAAAACTTACATTCCTAACATTGTCCTATAATGTTTATCTATTTATTGTTTCGGGTCTCTGTATTGTCATGTTTAGGCTCGATGAATTAATGACAAAACGGTAATTATTAAGTAATAATTCGTGTAAGGGTCAGTCAGTGAGAAGCACATCGAAGTTTTAAACTGAACCCTTTTTTATCTAAATACCTTTATCTTGTCCTTAAATCAAATCTTGGAAGGATTTTACATACATCTATATGTAAAATACAAAGATATTTTTTGACTGGCTATATAGTGGAAAATTTGACGGGAAAATTTTACCGCACTTGTTCCTGCACAATGTTACCAAATTTCAAATGATCGTATTTCAAAAAAGTCATGACGAAATAACAATATGTTTGATCAAAACATTGTTTTGGGTGCTAGTTTTATTCATATCCATGTTCAAAAGTGCTTTTTGCGTTTTTTTTTAACTCATGTGATAAAATTCTTATGCTATCTGCCTGATTCTTAGATGGAGTGGTGCTTTAAGGAGTAACATATATCCATGTTCAAAAGTTTCCCTTTTTAACTCAGTTGCCAAAATTCTTATGCTATCTGTGTGAGTCTTAGATACTGAAGGTAGCAGACCTGGGGTAGGAGGAGATTACTCCTTTTTATAAAAAGTTACATTTACTTGTTGTGCTTAGTATCAATAAAATACAAGATTTACGTGAATAGATGCCTGCATTAAAATAGCCAGGTTTTAATGATATATAAAAATATCAAAATAAATGAAAGGCAAGGGAGGCTATTCTTTCAACTTGATATTCAGTATTGAGGAATAGTATGACTTTAATGCAGTTTTTCTATCATTGTGAAAAAAAAAATGGTACGGTGAATTTTTTTATAAATTTTTGAAAAAACTATTTGTGCAAAGATGACCTTAAATACAACCTTTTCATTGGCTCCAGTTGTTTTTTTAACTATCGAGTATCGACATCAAATCAAAAATCTGTTTTCGCGGTCGCCTTTTAAGAAGTTTTTACGCCTTTTAAATTGCAATAATTGGCCAAATGTGCTTAATAATATATACACTTGGCCATAAGTTAAGGACCATCCGATTTGAAAAGTTTATTTCAAAGACATATTTTTGAATTTTGTTTTGCACTTTCGCATGTTTGGTGTACTAAGCATAATGCATTGAAATGCTGTCTTAGTTTTTGAAAGAAGGAGAATAGCACTGCAAACATGCTTAATTAAACATCGTTACTTTAAAGTTGAACTACCCTTGTTTCCCCAGGTTATCACAAAGAGTGAAAATGATTTCTTAATTCGGAGCAATGGCTATTTTGACGTTGAAATCTGACAAAATGTGTTCTTATTGATTAATTTTCTTTATCATCTGTGTAGGTTTGTTATTGGAAGTGTGCCAAATTTATGAAATGTTATGGCTTAATTTTTTAGGTGCATTTCATCAAAAATCCATGAAAACTTTATTTGAAGTGTTTTAAAGTTATCCTGACAGCAAATTCTGCGCATTTTATCATTATTTAAGGTAATTGCTTCAAAATTTCATTAATTTTAACAGTGTAGGTAGGAAAATATTGGCATTTTTTTGTAAAAATGGGAAAAAATGGAATTTCCGTTTTAAACGAGTTTCAAAATACCAATTTTTTTATGGTAATTTATGCCTATTTGAACAAAACAACATTTCCATCCAATTTTATGCAACAGCAAATGTCAGAACTGACGTCAATTGCAATAAAGAAATTTTATGCAAAAAAAATGCAATTTTGAAGACAAAAAATGTGTCACTGTGGCTTCCGTAGACTACATAAATTCAAAAATTAGTATGAATAAGATTACTTTTAGGAAATTCAATGCAAAAACACACTACAGAACAATGAAGTCCTAATCTTGCCATTACTTGACCATTTCTTGATACACTTCAAAACTGTATTAAAACAGATTATCTCCCCTACATGAATTGATTACGTATCCAAAGGTTCAAAAATACTGTTTCCTTCTTGAATGTGTGTTTATTTCGACAATATGAAATTTTCATTTTCTGATAGCCGGATTTTCCTCAAGAAATCGTACATTTCAGCGAAACTTATTTCCTTGCATTCAACACCCATTTTACACCCCATTTTACACCCATGGCATATGCATTTTTCGTGTGTGCCTAGTGTACCTTTACGATTATTTTCTTGTAATTTGAATAATTTCACCAAAAAGCAATTTTCAAACATTTCTTGAAAATTAAAATACTTAATTGACTATTTCAATTTCAGCTGAAATTGAAATATGGGTGGTCCTTAACTTATGGCCAAGTGTATATAATGTGTGGAGGGTCTTTTATTGCTTATTTTTTGGTGAAAACTGAATTATAGGAAACCACCGGAAAAATTATCGACCGCAATGGACCAGACTTGGTACAGGCATTTCAAAAGAAATGGTGAGTTAAACCGGTTTTATGGCGCGTTAAAACCCCCTTTCATTGCGGCAGTGTCCGACAGTAACTCAACAGCAATTGCCCAGTACTAAGTAAAACATTAGGTTGTGAAAGATATGTTGGATGGCTGATTGGTAAATGTCATTTTATAACCTTTAGACAAAACTAATTTAAATTCGTGGTACATGTAGATTCTCTAACCCTCAAACAAACACAAGTCGAAAGTTTGAAAAAAACATATTTATATCTTTGTATACATATAGCAAATCGACAAATCTTTTGTTTTTTTTCCTATGATGTTGTGATACAAACATCATCACAAACATAATCGACGAATACAGAACTAAAATAACAGTGTGATATACAAGACGACACAGGAAACAAACTGTCAACTGTTATTGTCCTGACTTGGTACAGGTATTTCAACAAATGTATATTCTGTTTGTCATACGATTGATACGTGTCATTTGCTAGAAAATGAAAACATTTGATCAATCCTAACTTGTCCTTTGTTGGGCATAACAATTTTGATAAAATCGACGTTTAATGTAACAAAGAGGATAACAGGCAACATCTACCATGGCTGAAAATTACAGTCACATGCCTCAATCTGCCAGGGAGCTACACAGGAAAAACACAAACAAGACAAAGGACAAACGTAAACAACGATAGGAACTCGGGACAGCCGGACTAGGTACCGGCACTAGCAAAAGCCAGCAGTAGGGTTAAACCGATTTATAGGTACCCAAGCCTCCCTTTTATCTGACCCGGTTCCCTATAGTATAATAAACATACGAATAAACCCAATACAGGTAGACTACTAACTCCATGACCACAATCTTGAAAGGAGAGAAAATGACAAATCACAATTTTGTGAAATACAGTGAAAATGACGTGATAAAGATGCTTGAATTTTCCCATGTACATTTCAAAAATGTTCCTTTAAAAACTAGTTTTACCAGTAGATATATAGGCCATAAAACAGATGGGATTTAAAATATACATCAAAATATATTATGACTATAAGAACTCTTAAATTTTGAAATAAAAGAGGTTCTAGATTTTTTTTAATTCTTTTTAAATCGTGAAAATTTGATTTTTCTTTGTTGCTTGTTATTTCTATAATTTTTTTTGTCCTACATGAAAGGTAATTTTTCTGCATATTAATTATTTGATTTAATCCATGACCAATACAACGGTAGATCTAAAATTTGAAAAAGCGATTTCCAATAAAATGAACCGATTAAGAAATTCAACTTCTGTTCTCGTAAACGACATTTCGCAATCTCGTCGTTTAACTAAATTACGTTTTGACCAATCAAAAACGTTCAGAAGAATGACAATCTCATAATGGCGTTCCATCTTTGAATTGGTCAATTCCAGAAAAAGGGGTTGTCAGATGGATTGTGCCATTTTTGGCCAATTTTGCCTAAATTTTGCATGAAAAAGGGACGGGTTTTGACCCAAACCCCAATCTCTGGATCCGCAAACTAGTGCAAAAGTCATACTAATTTATTGCATTATTTCAGAAAGTTAATGGTTTATAGTTCATCCAAATATTAAGAATTGGTGAAAGTTAAGGTGCTATCTTAGGTTCCGAACCATCCATAAAATTTGACAAATTATTACGTAAAAAGGAAGACAATATTTTAGTTAATGTCAGGTGAAGAATTGTATATTTCAAGTAGGTTTTGTATAAGTAATTTTTTACTCAAATTTAATGCACAGGTTTGATATGACTTAATTTTTCTCTGTCTTTTAGGTATTAAGTTTAAAACCGTATCCGGATATAATTGACATATGACCAGTCAGGTCAATTAAATAGCGTAATAATTTAATGCAAAAGGGTGTACGTCAGGTCGATCATCGGTTATCTGGTTTAATTTTTGTGAGGAATATTCAATACATTGTTACAATAATTTATTATGTGCATCAAGAAGTGTTATCGTGCAAATTTATTTTGATAATTCAATAAACATTTTGTCTGGTTTAAGTTTGCAAGGCCTGTTGAACATCAGGGAATACCTGATTTAATAGTGTTCTTCAAGTAGTAGGGGCTAATTTCTTGTTTATCAAAAGGCGTTAGTGTGGGGCATTATTCCAAATAAAAAGATAATTTATGCTTAGTCCATGTAATAGAGGTTCACTACGATCGAGAGAAACATATAACGTAAATCGGATAAACGGGACATAATTTGTATATCTCAATTCTAACTAAGCTTGTTTTTATTTAGGGAATGATACTTGTTCGTTCATTTTTACTACTTTTAAGCTGTTTTGAAACTTTGGTTTAGTGTGTCGTTTCAATGCCTCTTTACGCAATAGAAAAAGCCCAAAAACCCTTAATATTATCCTTGCACTTTTTTGTGAACATCTCGTCACACATGCTCTTAAGTTGAAGATACCTTTTTGAAGTCTCCACACTTTGATGAGACCATCTGAAATTCAGGAGTGTAAATATGCGCTACAATCGTTGAAATACCAATTTCTGTGAATTTTAAATTTTCCTGTTTATAATCTAAACCGTTTCCAGAATTTTTGATCTACACTGTTAAGGTTAAAGGCCCCTTTTTCAGTCCAATGTTAAACCTATGGAAATTTTATGTTAAACCCCCAGCCATAACGGCTTGTTGGTTCTTCACCAAACTTCGTTTGCATTATGCATACATTTGCTACCATTAGTTGCAAGTTTTATGAACAAAAGAATGAGTT
>MJUU01006642.1:140237-158725 GCA_002080025.1 Modiolus philippinarum | reverse complement strand
CGTGTTGGAATGTAAGGCCGTTTTCTGTCAAGTTTTCTTCAAAGTCAGTTAAACATTTTTGTTTACGATGTAAAAATAAATGACCATACCCGTTACAAATGACTTTGTCCTCCATCTTGGTTCCACTACACCGGTGAACTCGAATTCTACACCGATCGGGTTCACAACAGTGAATAAACATGTATATGAAACCCATATTAATACAGGTAAACTACTAATTCCATGACCACTATCTTGAAAAAAAAGAGGAAAAATCAAACCGAAACTTCCAGAGAGTTCAGTAAAGAATCAACATGTATTTCAGTAGACATCGGCAGTATCAGTGAGAGGCCAGTATGTGTGTATAACACTCGGGTCATTGGATTCCAAAGACAATATAACGGATACATGCAGAATATCATGTCGATATTCCCTATTGTGTTAAGAATATTCGTAAGTTAAGTCCCAGTTTTTCTGGATTTTTATCCGTTTTTGGCAACTGTTTTTTTTTAAACATTTCCTGAAAATCGAGGATGGGGAACGCTCTCAGTAATAAGCTGTTTGTGGGTGACATCATATTTATATATCAAATGTTCATATCTTCTATGGAACCTTTCAAATGTATTGAACAATTTATTAATCTGTTACTTTGTTGTTAAAGTTTGGATGTCGTAGTAGAGTTCCGTTAATTAAAGTTGTCAAAAGTAAAACAGACGCGTGCTTATCGTACCAGTTGAGATATATAATCCCCGAAGGGTGGAGATAGAAGAACGTCGCTGTCGAAAAATGGATGGGAAATTAGTGATATTGAAGTCAAATTCATTCCTTTTTTCGTAAATTTTAGTTTATTTTACCAGAGTCGATGATGAAAGCTGGATCCAGAAAAGGGAAATATTTAGAATCATTGTTAGCTTTGTTATGTTTAATAAGTTCTTGTGGTTAAATGATGGCGACATCACCTAAAACTCGGGATGATATTGTCAATATACCTACCGTTTTTTCTTTCATAAAGTCCAGTTTGTAGCAGAACAGAACAAGATCTGCAATGAGAGTTGCACAATTTATACCGATGGGAATTCCAATGACCTATTGATAAACAATGTTGCCAAAACGAACAAAAATGTTGTCTAGCAAGAGATTCAGTGATTTAATCTTATCATCAATATCCAGTTACAATAATTGTTGTTAATAATATTAGAAAAGAATTCTTGTTTTTTGTTACAACAAATGAACTGTGGATCTGAAATTTTAAAAGACCATTTTATCAGTTGTTCCAATTTGGTTTTAATCAAATTATGTTGAAGCGTTGTTTTAAGTGTGAAATTCATAATTGTTGGTAGATGAAACTAGTTTTTTAATTGACTGTAATTTATCTAACACTTACGATGAATACATTTTTATACTCCAAAAGTAATTGACACCATAGATTTTATAATTTTTTATAGCATTTTATAACTGATTCCTTTATTCAAGATAGTCCACTGGTAAGATGGACAGATAAGTAAGTAGTAGAACAATTGCTCGATGCCGAAATAAACGATGGTTGAAGGGATTTTTGTGAAGCTTAGGAATCTAGTGCATTGTAGGCAAGGTGTTCTTTGAGCATTTCTGTATCTTTGTAATGCGTTTGTTCGTCACAATCGGTACGTATGAAAGCATTGACTTGGCCAATTCGTTTTTTAAAACATCAATATAGCATTTCTTTTAAATAATAGCAAAGTTGCTAGAAGCTTTGTCAACAGGTATATACATATGTCCCCCATATCTCACAATTTTTACTTAATTCTGTTAACAGCTAAAATAAGTGGCTCATCATAATTATCTTCAAAAATTTATTCTGTTGGTGACTTTTGTAATAATTTCATCTCTGAACAAATTAAGGGCATTTTTGTCTACACTTTCGCGTTTGCACAATTTTATACAAAAATTAATTACTGCGTCATTAATAATATCAAACCAAGCTTGTACGTTTATTTTAGAAGGTGGGATCGTTGAACTAATTTATCTACAATGATGGCGTTAATATATGTCCGCTAGGTTTATATCGGTATGGCGATATGGAACAGTCTTAGCTGTTGGGGTCTCAAAATTAGTACCACAATTAATAGAAGAGTAAATGGAAAAAATAAAAGGCATGTCCTGGTTGTCAAAATAGACGGGTACAAGTTTTTAAATATCTGGATCCCGAAAAATGTCTGCAATATAAATCAGATCAATTCCCTTATTACTGAGCAAGTGCATCTTGCTTGTTGCTTTTCGAAAAAAGCCGATGAAAAAAGAAGCTATCAAACGACCTTTTTGAAAGATAAGTTTGCACACATGCAGAGTTAACAATAATGAACTGTCGCCTATAACAAAGAAATGCCAATGCTGTTATATTTGTCCTCTTTGGTATTTTCATATCAAACTCAATACTATGGTATGAATGCTTTGCTAGTTTTCCTCATTTTCTGACAGTTCAACAACTATATAGCATTTTGTATACACTTGCAACATTCCAAATTCAATCTGAATTTATATCATGCTATTTCTTGTATCTTCACCTTATTCCTTTTTAAATTCTAGTAATATTGCCACTGTCCTGATAGGTTTTGCTTTTGATACATTTGTCACGTTGTATTTATATCTATGTTATTAATTAGAATGTTATATGTTGATAGCTAATGCTGTATGACATGCTAAAGTCAATATGCTAATTCTCCAATATCTATTGTTTTACATAAAACTTATCTTATTGTGGTTTATCAAATTAAATTGAATTCAAGTGTCGCTCAATTCAATTTTCCCAGAAATAAAATGACGCGTGTATCGATTTCAGTTTATATAGACCAATACATCATTAAGTATTCTGTTTCCTTGACAAAAACTAGACATAATCTACAACTCAAGTAAAAAATAGCTTTTAATGATGGTTTGATAATAAATCATACAAAGCCTGAATAAATATGTCCTTAAGATAAATATCAAATGTACTGGATACTCATTTACCTTTAAGAAGATCCGAACATGACATTTAAGATGAAACAAAGACAAAGAAAAAAGTGCTAGAAGTGGTGTCATTTGTGTCATTCCTGCTTTTTTCTACATACAGTTGTGTATTAAATTTTTAGCATCTCCCAGCTGTATTTCAAAAATATTATATTCATTGTCTTTCAATTATACAGTATATATATAAGCAGAGCAAATAAAACAAAGGTATATACAATTTTTATATAGATACACATAATTTGGTATATGGGTTTCCAAATATTTTGATTTGATTTGCACTGAAGAGACATCAGTTGTCGGAATGCGCATATGCAGAATCCAAATTAACAGCAACTTCAGTATTTTGTTATTTCTTGCCACCTGGCTGATGCCACTGTCGGTTGATTGCATGTCCTCGAGAGAATACACTAGAATTTGTTTTAAAGTAAGGAGTATCTATTTGTGTCGCAGGCGTTCACGCAGTAGCGACATATAGGGATCACTATCTGTCGTCTTGCGTCGGTGATGTCGTCGTCGGTGTCACAAAAATTTGTGTTGCATTTTTCTCAGGAACCGTGTATCGGAGCTTTTTGCAATTTGGCATGAATTGTTAGTATGGGACCTATACAGTGTAACAGAGTTTCGGATCTCTCGCTTGCCCACTTCCTGTTTGACTGAACTTAGAATATTTTGTTATTACACAGGCGACACATGTCTTCCCTGGAAGACTAATTACTAAGTTTCTAAATAGCTCTGTCCTTACAATTTTTATAGTGACAGCAAGTTTAGCAAAATGATCAGCCAAACCCACCCACAGTATTTTGTTTCTAGCTTGATTTATGACAGTAAGACGATAGAAGGCGGCCATCACTTCATACTTACTTTTTGTAAGTATTATTTTGGTATATTCATTTACTGGGTTGTAGGTACTATTTTCATTGTGATAGGGAACGTTAGCAGCTGAAAAGCAATTGCGATTTAAAGGTCGTAAATAGAAAAAAATATTCATCCCAGTACTAGGTGAAAAAAAATTGAAATCATAGTAAGGATCAAAACTTCATTTTTTTCAGAACACACTTATATCTATTGAAAAACCTTATACAAAATTTCGTGAAGCTCTGATGAATAAGGAGCGCGATCAAAGAGATATCAAAACATTAATTTTGGATACATAGTAACATACATAAAATGATTTAATTTGAAACTTCGCAACAACTAAATTTAAGATTTTTTCAACTATTTTCCTCTTACATAGCTCTGTCCTTAGCTGATTTGACTTTTCATTTAGATCCTTTTTTGTTCAGCATTTACACTAATTTTGTTTATGGATTTTCAACGGCAGTAGAATACCGAAGGAACAAAGGAGTGGCATTTACAAACTCGAAGTCCAAAGATATGACAAAAACGAGAACACAGAAATCAACGACGCCAGACAGCCACAAAGCACAGAAACAAAAAACATAACATTAAAAACCAAGACACTCACAATGTGAACTGCCATGAAACTGAGCGTGACATCAGGTGCTCCGGAAGGGTAAGCATGTCCTGCTATGTTAACAGCACTCGTCACACTGCAAGTGAGTCAATCCAGAAAAAAAAAGTCAAAATCTGTATAGTCAAATCCGAGAGGACGTGAATCTAGCTGAATATTTCCAAATGTTTTGATTTTTTCTGCACTGGGGAGACACAAGTTGTTGAAATGGAGACATGCAGAACTCAATTCGCAATAACTTCTGTATTTGTTATTCATCACCACTTAGCGGATGCCTCTCTTGGTGGACTGTTAATTCCCGAGGGTATTCACAAACCCAGTAGCCAGTACTATCTGGAAACTTGCAATGTCTAAATTTAACAATATTTTGTTCAAAACTAAGGAGTATCTCCCTCTTGCATAGCATTTTGGCTTTTCTATTTAGATCTTATTGGTAATTTGTTCTCTTTTTGGTTTTCACTTACTTGTTCTCTATCAGCCTTTACACATAATTTGGTATATGGATTTCCAAATATTTTGATTTGATCTGCACTGAAGAGACATAAGTTGCCGATATTTGCATATGCAGAATAATCTTTTAGAACAAAATTAAACTTAATGTCAAAAGATTAACTATAAGATTGAAGGTTTTCATTTAGAAAAATCCATAAATAATTAAAAAATTATAAAAAAAAATTAGAATTAATTTTTTTTTTCAATTCTTAATGGAATACATGTTTCAAAGATTATTTGAAAAAAATCATGTTTTCTGTATTGGCAATTGATCCAAGTTTTTTTTTATTTATACCGCTCATTGGAAAGGGTTTTTAAGGCTAATAATATATATATTTTTAGAGAATTAAAATGAAAAGCATATGGAAATTGTTAGATAACAGTTTGGAACTAAAAAAAGGAATTTTTCACTACACGCCAGAAAGGCAGAGTGAAAACTAGATATTTTCAACATGATAATTCCTTGAAAACAAGCATTCCCGTTTTTATTTGGCAGTTAGAAAAAAAAAATTGAACGCATTGACAATATGTCGTAATTTAACTCTCACATTTCAACGGTGACTCCTAATTTTTGTTTTGTATATATAAACTATATATTAATTTCAAAACACATGCAAAGAAATGGGGGTAAATGTCGAGGAGACAATATCCCACCTCCAGGTTAAAACTACCCAAAACAAAGAATCTAGGGGTCACCGTACGGCCTTCAACACAATGAGGAACCTCACACCATATAGCAAGCCCTTAATTTATACGAAAAAGTGAATAAATCAATGGAAACAAACCATATCCAATAACCCGAATATCAAGAAACTAAAATTTTAAAAGAAGACAAAGACACGCCAATGACCAACATATTCCTGACTTGGGACAGGCGCAAAAATTGCGGTGGGGTTAAACTCGTTTTCTTGGATCCAAACCATCCCCTATGTGTGGTGAATGGCTAAAAAATAAATACACAAAAAGACTCACAGTAAAAATCAAACTTGAAAAAAGTCCAACTTATCAAGACGAGTACCTTTACAATGAAGTACATAAAACATGAGGACAATACATATAGGTACTGTCCTGACAAATGCTCGCAGTTACTGACAGCTAGCTAAGGACATAATTTCCGTTGACTATGATATCAAGCCTTGTTACATATGAAACTTCAATTGAAATACTTCTGAACAGATTTCGTATAACAACATCTTCAATTATGAAAGAAGAACATGATCTTTTGCAATGCCAAATACTGCCAATATGAAAAGCTAATTTAATTTATTTACGGTGTAAAGCCTTTAGGAGCTGATCAATATCTTTGCGAACAAAATTTAACAACAATTCTGTATTTATATCCTTTATGAATAAGTTTGTTCATCTGATTAATAAGTTTGGAAGGACAATTTTTTGAACTTTGTAAATGCTATTTCCATAGAAGTTTGCATGTGAAATGCCCTGTTGTATAAGAGCCCTGCATGTAGAACCAAATTTTCTTAATAAGTCAATGTATCTATAATAAAATTTAGAGAATGTTTTTATCAATTTATGATATCTAAACCCTTGATGCAGAAGTTTTTCAGTTACTGTAAACATATTTTATTATATTACATATGGTATAAGTTCCTATTATTCTCATTGGCGAATACGGTCACGTGATTTTAAGAATATTCAGTATATTTCAGCGTTGTTTCTAATTTTAGGTTATATTGACGCCATGTTTCTATTTTTAGGGATATCTATATTGACGCTATGTTTCTATTTTTAGTTTTGTTGACGATACATGTCTGGTTGGACTTTCAGACTAACGTTTTTCACTAAGAAAGGTCTTATGAAATATTTTAATAAATATTGGAAAAGGAGTTTCCGCCGGGGAAGTAAAAGGGGGTATTAAAATGTTTCCCATGTATTGAAAAATTATTCTGCACCAAAATGTAATGAGAAACCATAAAACTACATATGTAATATAAAAATGATGGACTTTTTACTCTGTCAATATGTTAAATATGGACCTGTTAGGAATATATTGACCTCGGACTTCGTCCTCGGTCAATATAAACCTAACAGGTCCATATTTAACATATTGACTTCGTAAAAAGTCCATAATTGATAAATACATATACAAACACAATAATACAGAACAATATAAGAATACAATTAGAATTATTAAATAGGATTCGGAAACAAGTTGAAAAACTTATATTAATCAGTTTCCTGATGAAATAAAATTGACAAATATTAAAGAAGTATGCTCTAAACGCAGATTTCTGAATTGAATCACTTAATAAATCAAAATTTCTTTTTCTATTAACATTTTTTTTTATCAATTCAAAATAAGGATAAACAGGTTCAGTGACGAGTTACTTAGTTGAAAAAAAAGATTCTTTAAATTTTGACATATAAAAGTAAAAAGGAATAGAAAAAAAAATACACATATTATAACAAAATCTAGACAATGTAAATATGCACAAAACAATTACATTAAAATACATAACATTAGTAGAAGAAATAAGATTAATCAAAATTACATATAAATTGAAGAAAAAAAGGGGCAATGAGCACATGCAATTACGGGTGAAGAGTTGAAAAAGAAAAACAATGGCGAGTTCAAATAATTGTGTACGCAATACTTAAACCGTTTAAAACGTTTGGAGTTTAAGATGAAGGATTGCACTGCCAAGAAAATTTCTTGAGTTTCGTTCAAAACTAAACCCGGGAGATCCAAACAGTAAGTGATCACATGAAATTAAGGGATCTAAAAAAATTGGCTCTATAAATTGTTGTCTTTGTATATTATAACGAGGGCAATGTAAAATGAAATGGTTTGTGGTTTCAATATCGCCACATTGGCAAAGTGGAGAGTCAACTATATTTTTGGAGTAAAGATGTTGATTTAAGGAGCTGCAATGCATTCGAAGTCGAGAATGGAAAATTTGACCGAGTCTTCTTCCGATGAAATAGTACGGTGGCTTTTGAGAACGATTCGGATTCAAATTAGATTTAAAAGAACTAACAGAGGTGCTAAACTTAGTACGATCTGGTAGAAGATTCCATGAACGAATACTTGCTGGCAAAAAATAATTTGTATATAAGGCTGTTCGTATCCTTACGGGAGGTATAAGAGAAGAGTTTCTAGTGTTATGTGTGTGTATATTGCCAAGAGATTCGGGAACTAAATCTGATAAATATGCTGGTGAAATATTATTCTTCATCTTATAAAAATAAACCAATCTATGAATATCTCTGCGACTCTTTAATTTTTCCCATCCCGTTTCTATGTATAGACTATTCAATGAAGCAAGACGTGTCCCCCAGTTACGATTCTAGCAGCCTCTATTTGTACCTTTTCGATTCTTTCATTCAGAAAGTTTACATTTGTGTACCAGATAACATCAGCATACTCTAGTAAAGGCCGTATGTAAGTTAGATATATTGTTTCTAGAGTCTGTCGATCAAGAATAAATTTGAATTTCCGTAATATATTTAAACGTCTGTACGCTTTTTCGGTTATTAAGTTAATATAAGTATGATAATTTCCGTCATTTAAAATATTCAGTCCAAGATGTTTATGATTAGAAACTTCAGCAATCGGAGTACCATTCATCAAAATCGCAGGATGATGTGGTTTGATAACTTTTCGTGAAATGATCATAGCTTCAGTCTTCTCTGGGTTGAAGGAAACTAACCACCGTTTTGACCAAGTATGAATTTTGTCCAAGTCACTATTAAGAATATCGGCCGTCAATTGCGGATTATCCACAATTAAATAAAAACTAGTGTCATCTGCAAATAATTTAATTGTAGAATGTATGTCTGTGACAATGACATTTATAAAAATTATAAAAATCAGAGGTCCTAGAATTGACCCTTGAGGTACCCCTGCTTTTATATTACCCCAGTCAGATGACACATTATTAATTACAACTCTTTGATTCCTTCCTGATAAATAATTTTGAACCCATTCCAAAAGTGCCCCTGTTATACCGATAGACTCTAATTTTTAAAATAAACCCCTAGGCCAAACTCTATCAAATGCCTTGTTATATCACAAAATATTACCCTTATTTCCTTACCAGCATCGAGAGCTTTTCCAAAGTCATTCGTTATATTTATAAGTTGATAAATGGCTGAATACCCTTTTGTTAACCCAGACTGATTGTCTGTAATAATGTTATTTGCAAGAAGATAATTGTGAATGTGTTTATAAACACATCTTTCCATTACCTTTCCAATAACACTGATTAATGATATGGGTCTATAGTTTTTATAATTACTTGGACAATCTTTTTTGAATATAGGACTAACGTTGGCACATTTCCAATCAGTTGGAAATATTCAAGTTCTGAGGGACAAGTTTAATAATTTGCAAAGAGAGGATTTTAGGATTTGGTAGTTTTTCAGTTAGACAAAGATTTCGGTCGTTGAAGTCAGAAACATCACTACATACTCGTGCATATCGAACAAGCTGTGAAATGTAGACCCCGTAAGAAGGGGCTAACGTAACATCGCCGTCGAGATGAGGAAAATTAACTATAGGGAAAGAAAAATCACCCCTTTTATCAGAAACTTTAGTGTTTAACTTTTCTTGATTTATTGACATATCAAAATCCATAAAAGGTGCTGCTATTGGAATTATTTAAAGTAAGTTCGGCAGTATAAATTTCGTCTATAAATTTAGAAAATTCAGGATTATTTAAAGCCAAAATATCGTCCAAATATCTATATGTATTGTTAAAAATATCCACTAAAAGCTGTTTAGAAGGGTCTTTTTAAATTTTGGCAATGAATAGTGACTTGTAGCAATAAAGAAATAAATCTGCTATGAGAGGTGCACAGTTGGTACCCATAGGAATGCCTATATTTTGCCGATAGACAATGGGTGACTTCGGGTGAAAACTTTAGTAACAACAGGAAGTATTTATCCGCATGCGTGGACTATCGCAGCAGTTGAACACGGGCTAGACTGACTATAGTAGACAAAGATGGCCGAATATTTCGGGATTTGTCAATTTCTCTTTGAAATAATGTCAAATGAGGATGAAATAATGGAAATTGAACTAAAAAAATCGACTGCGACAAACATTTTGTGTTTAAGTAATAAGCAGAGAAGTACAGTGCCAAAAGTGAGAACGTATGAACGCGTTTTAAGTGAAATGAGAATGTATAGAAATACAGAATCACTTTAAATATGTTTGATATCATATTGCATGAATTGCATGGAAAATTAGAACACCATAACCAGGGAGGATCTGTTCCTGTTGCGCCAGAGAAACAGTTACTAGTTTTCTTGAACTTTATGGGGAATCAACAGTCTATGCGAGAGTGTGCACATTTTTTTGGACTATCTATGTCTACTGTACATAGCATAATTAACCGTGTAATGGAAGCTATTTGTGGATTACAGTCGAGGGTATATATAATTTATTTCGTCTTTATTGAAAAATAAAACACAATTATATGTCTCTGATACATGTAAAACCAAGTCTTTTCATACATATGTGTGGTGAACATTTTTTATGCCCCTACCTTTAGGCGCCGGGGGCATTAAGTTTTACCCTTGTCCGTACGTCTGTCTGCCTGAACGAGGTCTGTACGTGCGTCCAAATTTTCGTCAAGGAATTCTCGGCTTGTGTATGCAGGAATGATTTGATATTTGGTTTGAAGCCTTGGTATGACGAGTTGTACCGTGTCTCCCCTTTTCAAGTCCGTCACTCATCTACTTCCTGTTTGCCGATATATCTGTATGGCGGATGCATCCTAATCCCTTTTGGGATTCGAAGCCAGAGATGTTTTTTTGATATTGCCTGCCTCCGAATCCCTTATCAACCATGTATAATTCTATTCGGGAAATTTTTATCAAGTACCCCCACCTCGTTCCGGATAAAATAACGTTTGAGGTTGGAAACGTACAATATCAGCGATTGTGGAATCAAAGGAGGACATATTTTCCTTCAAGAATCCGTAAAAATATTGAATTGGACTTGCCTGGTATGGAAGTTACAGCTCCTTCTTTCCGATTGTCGCTTCGAGATGCCTTCGATTACGCCATTTTGTTGTTCAGAAGTGCGGTCACGTGATCGATATTTTTAGACAGGCGCGCGCTATGGTCTTTTTCGTGGTAAATTTTTCTCTTCTCTGCAATGCACAAAGAGCCAAAAATTTACCACGAAAAAGTCTATAGCACGTTCTGTTGATCATGTGATCAAACCTTCAAAACAACAAAATGGCATCCGTGTCCCATGGACACATTATCTTTTATATAGAGAAGCCTTTTTAATTTTTTTTATTACAGATACATGTACTGCAAATACCACATACATTTTGCATCCTTGAATACCTATTTGCATATGTTGTGTTTTTGTTTTGTTTTGACTAACCTGTTTTTTTTATAATATTTCTTGATTCTCCTCTGTTCACAGGTGAAGATTTATTGGTTGGCATGGAGATGTGTGTCACTTCTAAAACCAGGAGAACAAATTTTCAGATATTTGCCAAAAATTTCACCTGATTTTTTTTCATGTGTTTTTTCAATGTGTGCCCCTCATGCACTTTAGATCCATTGAATCGTTCGTATACTCGTATTCCTGTTGGGCTATATAATACTAGTGTCTAGAGGACCAGATACATACACACTCACAAATATAAACAATATACGTCTCTGATATCTTAAGAATTGTGCTGAATCAGTGAAAAGAAAAATAATCACACACTTTGAAAATCATATTTTTTATCAGCACACATTATTGAATTTTGTCAGAGCCATTAATTCACTTCTTTTTTTTTAATTTATCAAGTGGCCATCAGCAGAAACACAACGCCAAACAGCCAGGAAAGTGGAAGAGAGATATGGCATTCCAGGAGTAATTGGATTTATAGATGGGACGCATGTTAGATTATCCAGTGCACCAGGTGGTGACAGGGACTACTTTAATAGGAAGGGCTTTCCATCTATGCAACTGCAGGTACATCAATATACATTTTGTACCATTCAAAATGACAAATTTGTAAATGAATGCCAAAGCACAGTCCGGAAACTTGCAAGTGGCAAAGACAAGGCAAAATAGAAATTATACAAAAAAGGAAATAATAAAAAATGTTGACAGAATAGAAAAAATAAACAAATGTCACAAAAAAGCAGGAACACTGTGAACCCACTTGTAAACTGAGTATTGCAGGTGCGGATCACCTGAAAGAGACAATCACAATACTGGAATACTAGTAATGTTAACAATACTGGAACAAGATTTTATTCCAGTATTGTCTCAGAGTATTGTTAATTTATATACTTTAAAAAAAAACAATACTGGAATAAAATTTAGTTCCATTAAACAATACTAGTATATTAGTATTGTGATCACCTCCTTCAGGCACCAGAAGGGCAAGCATGATCAGCTCCACATACGGCACCCGTCATACCGCAAGTGAAAAGTCTGTCGAAGTGAATGTCAAATTATGTGTCTGTCAGTTCACTAATGGCTTGGGATCTTTTGAAGATTGATGTTTTCATTTGTGAGATTAGACACCTCAGTGGTTAAAACCTAAGCCAGGATCTGTCAAATCATGATAATGACCCTAAAACTTGTTGAGAGACAACTCAGTGGTTGAACACATCTCTGGGAAAGCAGCTTTGGGGTAGTAATGAATGATTTATACATCAGGTCTTTTATATAGAACATAACTTTTATGAATGTTATATTTTACTGCTTTTACCTTCAAAGCCTCAAGCTTTCATTCAGACTTTTTAGTAACAAAATTTCTTCATTACATTGGTAAAAAATCAGGGATTGATTTAGAATTAAATTGTCAACTTGCCCATTTGACAAATTGTCAATAAATATTACTTGCCCTTCCACAGATTTTACTTGCCTGGGGCAAGCGGGAAAGTGCTTAAATCATACCAAGTTTAAAAACAAACAAAGATAACAAATGATGTCATGTAAAAAACTTGTTATTTTCTTACTTTTATTATGTTTTATAAAAATTATTATATTTTTCTCAGATTTAATCATAGAATGAAACTGGTATTCAGTTTGACTCTTACTCTTTTCACAGGCTGTGGTTGATAATAATCTACTAATCATAAGTGTTTATCGTTATTTATGTTTGTCTCTTGTTTTCATTATTGTTTTTCTAGACAGTTTGCTTGTAAATTGTGGCATGTGATTGTAGTTCCTGGCCATTGTAGGTGTTTGCTGTTTTCCTGTTTTTGTAATCATACAGGCTGGCCAGGGTGTACTCATGATGCCAGAGTACTACGAACTTCTAAACTGTACAGGAAAGCAGAAAAAGGCCAATCAGTCATTCAAAATCATCATATATTGGCAGACAATGCATACCCATTACGCAACTGGCTAATTTCCCCCTTTAAAAATTATGGACATCTCACACCACAACAGAAAAGGTTTAATACTAAATTGTCAAGTGCAAGGCAATGTGTAGAGAGATGTTTTGCCCATCTGAAGGGAAGATTTCGCCGTTTGAAAGAAGTGACATTGCATGATCCATGTAAAATTGCAATGTTAATCATAGCTGGGTGTATCTTGCATAATTTGTGTGTGATTCACAGTGATGACATAGAAGAATTTATGGACAATAACACTATTGAGGACGAGAATGAATGTGAAAACATTTACCAGCATGGCTACCATGGTGTTGCTAGACGATTAAGAATTTTACAACAAGCTTGACAAGTTTGAATGACAATAATAATTCGGATGTTGATAGGAGATTAAGACTTCCAACAAACTTGACAAAACAAATAAAAGAAGCAAGACCAGCTAAATTCATGTAAAAGTGTAAACTTAATACAGCTAAATTGTAATTTGCAATAAAAGAGAAATAATATTCTATTTTTTTTGGTTTATGTATGTAAACTTGCCAATAATACTGCAATCATGCACATCTTCATAAACTATATCTTAACACTGTAAAGTTTCATAGAAATCCATTGAGCTGTCCAGGAGTTATGTGCTATTGATGCCATGATTTCTACTCAAACATATACCCAGAACTTTCTTTGTGTTGGTATTTAAAATTAATCAAGTTTGGTCAAAGCACATTGTTGCTTATGGATTCTATAATTTCAACAAATATGTTTTTGATTGACGAATGAGGGATATACCCATGCAACTTCGTTGTATGATGAATAATTTTCCAAAAGAATACCTAAAAACACTTAACAAGAGGCTCTGAAGAGCCTGTCCAATGTTAAAACCATGTTCTTGGCTGGCCGCCATCTTGGATGAGGTACGGACCCGCCGGATACAATTTTAAAGGGAACCATCCAAGGACTTCTGTGACCAAATTTGGTTCCAGTTGGCCCAGTGGTTTCAGAGGAGATCTTTGAATGAAAATTTTACAACGGATGACGGACGCAATGTGATGGCAAAAGCTGACACTGGCATAGCCAGGTGAGCTAAAAACCATATATTGAAGACATGGCAATATAAGGATCAGACATAGTGACAACAGTAACAAAGATGATGAAGCAAAGATAAGAAAATACAAACGCCATAAGAAATAAAGTACTAACAAATCCCTAAAAACAGGAGTGTGATCAGGTGCCCCGAAAGGTAAGCATGATCTGCTCCACTTGTGGCACAGCAAAAATATGATTATGAAATATCACATAAACTCCCAAGCTAGTTAGACCAGGTGCAAGTGCAACACTCTGTGAATGAATGAACCCCATTATATTTAATAAATTTCCAGTTCAGTATATTAAACTTGAGAGGATAAGTAATAAATGCACATGTGCATGTACATGTATATTGTATAACCAAAACTGAAACAAGAGCTGTCGTCAAATGGCACCCAGATATACCCCCGCTCATTGAACCCTGAATCCATACAGTAAGTGCAAATTTATGTGAATGTGCACACAATACAGGTGTGGAAATCGAAAAAGTGTTGACATAATATGACAAAATGATACAATCCCCAGGAAATAACTTTTCAAAAGAGTTCCAAAGAAAGTATTCTGTAAAAAATTATCCCTTTTTTGGGGGGCATTTGACATTTTACACCAAAATTGAAAGCATTAAAGGAATTTTGTCGCAACACCTTAATTTTGAAAACAACTATTTCAGATGATAACGAACGAAAAAAAATGTTTCTCTTCCATAGATTTATTTCGCAATATATATCTCCCCTTTGAATAATTTATTTGAAAATTGTCTAAGTAAAAAAAAATTCATTGCAGAAGGAATCAATAAAAAGGCAAAGTAAAATTGTCTCCCATTCCTGATTTGGGACGATAATTATATTCATATTCCTTCATACACATCTCCTAAAATTAATGGGACACTTGTGTTGCCTTACGCAAATGTTCAGTATCAAAGCTTTAAACACCATGTCTAATATTAAAATAACCTATCAATTTAAATTCCAAGCATCTTTTTATATAGACCTCAAAACTCAAGGTCTTCTAACAATAGCTTTTGTGTAAGTCTCATAAAATCCAGTACGGGAAAACTCGCAAAAGCAGTACAAGGCAGAAATGTATAACAAATAAAGAAACAAAGATTTATTATTTTAAAACATCTGTAAAACAAGCTTTATCTAAGCATAACAAATAAAAAAAAATATTAAATATATATTTATCAACTACAAACTTGATCAGGACGGATACTCAACTGATTATTTTGGGCATCACGTACAAAATACCCTGCTACTATTAACATGATTAAGTGTGGCAAGGTAAAAAAAAAAGAGGAAAAAAACAATGTGACAAAGAATTAATATTGATGTCCTTCTGTTTCTTAAGGAAACAATTAAGCAATGCATGTAAACACATAATAAAGGGCTACGCCGAGCGCAGCATGATATGACCGCAGCATGTCGACCACTGAAATTTCAACAAAAGTAGTTTAAAGTGAATGTGGACACAGTAAAGAGCTTGACAAAATAATCAGATGGACACAAAAGGAAGCTTGACACAGTTTCAAGCTTCTTTTTGTGTCCATCTAACAAACTACGGAAAAAATCCACCCTTCTGATCACTTATTGATAAAACAAAAACTGTAAGAGCTATGCAAAATATGTTACTATCAATTAAAATTTTACATCCATAGAAAAAAAAATCCATCGAAATCTGATGAAAAATAAAGATTTGACATATTTAGAAAAATTGCAATTTTGGCCCCTTTGACCCCTTGTAGCTTGGAAACGATAAGAGCTGCGCCAAATCCGTTGCATATAACTGAAAGCTTAGATCAAGAGGAATCCAAAGAACAAACATCATTCTAAAATTTGATAACAATCCGTTCACTTGAACCATAGTTATGCTGTCCACAGACGCCGATGCCAGCGCCATACCATAATACGACCACACAATTTTTGCAGTCTTATAAAAAAACAATAAAAAAAGTAATTTAGGACATTTTAAGTATGTCCATGTAAAATATCAATAATTATGTTCCTGTAACATAATATCACAGCCCTTTGTGATCAAATTACAACAAAAGTTTAAATAAATCTTCCATATAAATCATAAACATAAGAATCTGTGTCAAATCAACAAATTTTCAGTTTTAAATATGTATTTGTCATTTTTTAGATAATATTTCAAGAAAGCGGTCAAATCTTTGCATTTTATCGTCATGCATTTTTTCCATTTTGTCCAAAAACTCTGCATGTTGTTGTGATAAGATTCCCTGAATGTCCTCTTGTTTTGTTTTTTTACAAATTGACTTTGTTTTTTTTTCTGGAGGCACAACTGTGACATCATCATCATTTTCCTGCGGTTGCTTTGTTCCTGTTTGGTCTGTATCAATTGTAAAATTGGGCTTTGTACTGGATTTTGTACCATATAACTGGTCAAATGCGTCTCTATGGGGGAAGTATTTGGCTTCAGAGCCAGATGGAGCATCAATAACCTCCTTCCACTTTTTCTTTAAAGCATTATACTTATACATACATTGTTGATGAGTAACTCTACAATTAAGGGTTTCTAACATTTGTTCAGCAATTTGTTTCCATAACCCATTATGATTTCTACTTTTTTTGAAAAGATCATCCATCTGGTGTCTGGTATCAATTAAAAGTTTTTCTTCGTTTTCTTTCCATGCTTTAAAGATTACACTGGACACATCACCTTGTGTTGTAATGGATGATCCAGACTTTCCAGCTTGTTCATGATTAGATGAATGAGTGGTTGATGACAGTTGAACACTATTTTTGAGACCTTAGATAACCTTTTTTGAACACTAGAGCTCAAGACCGTAGATGACCCTTTTTGAACACTAGGGTTGGAGACCGTAGATGACCCTTTTTGAACACTAGGGTTAGAGACCGTAGATGACTGTTTTTGAACACTACCACAACTATTTTCACGTTCTGTTGGATCAGGAAATGTACCTGATGCATCTGTTTCAGAATCTATCTGATCCTGAATTAAGCCATCAATCAAAATCTGTTTAATATTTGGATCCACAGCCGGTGATTGTATCATATTTTTTATATATTCACTAACTTTAAGGGTCATGACTTTGCCGCCCTTCCTTCCTCTGACTGTTAACGTTACTTGGCTACAAAAGAAAGAAAAAACATATTTTCAAATTTCAAATATTAACTCAACACAAGAATTCTGTTAGCTAGTATGGATCACTAGTGACACTCCCACTATTTGCATATACACACAATTTGTGCAAAATTATAAATTTTCAGCAATTGTGAATCTGAAAGTTATCATAGACCAAGTTCTGTCAGAAATAGACTCTTTTGAAATTTATTTTTTTATGTTTTGGATATTGGAATGTGTGGGTATCAATGAACCTTACTTTTGTCAAGGGACCATGTGTGCTTGGTATATTATATAAACTGTTCATTCAGACTGATTGATTGCTTTGGGATGTTTTATTATCCAAATAAAATAATCCATTACCACAGTTACATTTTCTTCTAAGGCATTTTGCATATATATATTGTATGTACTGTTTTACATATTTTATAAATTTTCTCTTACATTAATTTGATCATATTCTTCTTTGCAATTTGGAGATATATCATGTTGCCAAATTTTTGTGAACATTTATAGAAAGGAAATGCATTTTCATTGCACTTTATAAGCAACAACACTGAACTAACATATAAAAAGGACAAAATTATCAGGAGAGTGTTTTGCATAAAAGTTTAGTTTACCGATTCATTTTCAGCACAATAATCACACAATATTTCTCGCTCTTCCCCTGTCAATACAGGCTCTATCTCATAACCAGCACACTTGGCATGAAAGGACAGCTTACAACATGAACAGCTCAGAATTATCCTATGAACAGAAAATATGACATATTAGTATTACCATGGCATATATCTTGAAAATTGCTAGGTGCCATCCATTTACACTCGTTTTCAAATTAACCAAGACAGAAAAGTATTCACCATTATCCATGTTATCATAATAATGTATGAAAGCATGAAGATCATATTGACTATGCGTAAAATATTTCCATTGTATGGTCTCTTTGAAATATAGCAAAGTGTATTTGATTGAAAGAATTGTATTATACTTGTTGCAGTAAGATTTTAACGTCAATACAATATTTTATTGTCACTTTCATACAGGTATGACAGGCTT
>MJUU01006642.1:99673-120943 GCA_002080025.1 Modiolus philippinarum | reverse complement strand
AAATGCAAACATCAGCTACAGTAGGGTGCAGACATAACCTACATTAACTTCAACCAGTCAGAAAAGCCCCTCTAAGTCAACCTAGAACCGTTTTCAAGTTAACTTAGATCAGCCATAGAGCAGTAATAAAAACTACTCTAAATTAACTAAAGAACTGTTTTAGAATCCTGATTGTGCTGACCTATTCTTGTCGTAGAGTCCTGACTAATCTTACTTGTATTGGTTTTAGAACACTGACTGTTTTGGCATGTTCTGGTCAAGGATCACTGACTGCTCTTACCTGTCATAGAAACCTGACTGCTCTGACCTGTCATAGAGCTCTGACTGTTTTAATGTGGTCAAATTTAGAGTATTTACAGTTCTTGTATTGTTTTACTTTTACCGAATTTAAATGAAATTTGCTTGACTTGATTTTGATCAATAATTTAATCTGCTCGAACAGAGCAGTCAGAATTCTAAGACAGGTTAGAGCAGTCAGGGCTCTATGACTCGTCAAAGCAATCAGGGCTCTATGACTGGTCAGAGAAGTAAGGATTTTATGACAAGTTATAGCGATCGGGGATCTTTAAGTGGTCAGAGCAGTCTTGGTTCTATGACTAGTCAGAGCAGTCAGGATGCCAAGTTAACTTCAAGTTAACGTAGAACTGTTCTCCTGACTGCTCCTCGTGGTTATATCTGCAACCTACTGTATAAACAGAACTTTGCTACAGGGAGATACTACTTAGTTTTGAACAATTTTTTCTTAAGGTTTTGAAAAATTTTTTCTTAAGGTTTTGAAAGATGAAATAGAACAAAACCTGAACATTATATGTTATTCAGGTTTCAGACGGGGTATATAGCGTGACATACCCTGGATGTTTAGTTATATTTCCTGAGGCCAAGCCGAAGGAAATATAATAAACATTCAGGGTATGTCACGCTATATACCCCGTCTGCAACCTAAATTACCTTTATATTCCGATGAACAGCTCTGGTGAAACGAAATATGCGAAAAATATTACTCTCATCAATTTCACCATGTTGTTTTCATGTTATGACGTCAATTTCCATGACAACTTATATTACCTGGCAAGTTTTTCGAATATATGTTGACATTCAAGGAACGTCATCCAATCAAAAGCAGGCTTACACCTGTAAATCGGAATATATGTCGATATTTGCCTTATTCCTGTAAAATGTCTATATAATTGCTTTGATGCTTCTATAAGATATGTCGGTATTTGCCCTGTTGCTGTTAGATTGCCTATTCAGCGGTGAGACATTCAGCGTTACCAGCTCTCGGTAATTGGGTTTTTCTTTCAAATTTAAATACACAAGAGTTTCCATCTCTAAAATAAGCATGAAAGGTAATGAAGAAAATGTACATGAGACAAAGTCCCTACAAATACATGGTAAAACAAAGCAATGGCACACTGCTTTTACTGTTGTTTATGAGGCGTTCGATAATGAGCTTTGCCCATACCTTTTAATAAGTCCTTTATATAGTACACGTATATCAATGTAACAGTTACTTTCCTTCACAGGAGTGTGCTTTATTATTACACCAAGACATGCACAAACCGACGTTGTTGTTCTGGGTACACCGGATCTTCTTGTTCCCAAGGTAAGAATCAACTTCAATTTTACATACTCGGTTACTAAATATCTTAGTGAAAAATTGAAACGATATGCAGTGCATGTAAATGAGATAATTCAGGCAAGATATACCATTCAACACAGTATATATTATAGTTATTTTTCATTTATTGATCAGTTACTTATTGCCATGAGGTCGCTGCTTCTGCTGTTAGACTCTTAGTCCCAGTCGTCCACTAATTCGTTGCTGGTCCGAAATCTGATTTTATCTGCAAGTTTGAATCATGTGCTTTCCCCATCTCATTTGATAGATGTTTAAAAAAATTTAAAAAGTCACATACATATATAATACTCTGTGATCCTCTTTCGTTTTTTGTTTTGTTTCAGCCATCTGTCAAGGAAAAACAACATGTCCAAACGGTGGTACATGTATAAGACCAAACTACTGCTCCTGTAGATCGGGATATCGTAGTCCAGATTGCAGAGGTATGTTTTTTTTTTTGTTAATTAAACAAACACCGTGTATTATCCGTACACAGGATATAGTTACCAGGACTTGTTTTCGTTTAAATTTCGTTTGATAAGTTATCTGTTGTAAAAGTACATGTCCAAACTACCTGTTTTAGTTTTACTTTCAATTCACTGTTAAAATCCCCTTTACGGATCGAACCCTCTTTTTTCCACGATCTTCGATTGGATTACTTTCCGTCACAGGACATTTTTAAAATTAGATGCTTGAAATTTTGAACGATATTTATGCATATATTGAATAAAACAAATACATATTTTGGTTACATTTTTAAATATTTACAAGTTATTATGGCTAAATTTACCCCTCAATCAATTTTATATCAAATGATCTAAACATTGCAGAATGCTTCTACATAAATTAAAAATGTACGGTCACCTGTTATTTTGGTTGCATTGTATACCTGTTGTTTGAACCTAACCATTTTTCAACTGTGTTATATACTTAATCGGAATATGTATAGTATTATTTCAATCTAAAATGGGTTCTAGATTTACGAATAAATGATATTTTTTGCAGATATCAACGAATGTAGTTCAAGTAATGGCGGTTGTAATCAGATATGTACAAATACAAAAGGATCGTTTACCTGTTCATGCAGGAGAGGATATTCTCTCCAAAGTAACCGTAGAACGTGTGTAGGTAAGTTTCCTATGACCACTATCGCCCAAGTGCGAATCGATGAGATCATTATTGTAGTCTAAACAAAAGATGCGATCCCGATAAAGAAATTATTACTGTAATAAAATCAATAATGTTTTTTTACAGTATAATGATTTTTTTCAACAATCGCATATATTGCATGACTATATTAATGGTCTCGTCGACTCGAACTTGGCCGATAGTGATGACGGCTTGCCTACAATGTTCTGTGTTGGATTGTGCGTTTTCGTTAACGTCGTACGGATTTTCCTTACTGGTCTTTCCCTCTATTGCTTCGGATTTTTGTTGCCACTTTTATTTATTAACTAGAACTGACATTTAGTTTTTTCCAATTCGTTCTTAACTAGAACAAAATTCATAATATGATTCAAAATATTTTTTCAGTCTTATAAATTATTTGATAAACGTTTAACCTACTTCATAGTTCTATCAATTGACCAGGAAATTTAAAATATCCACCCATTATATTATCAATGGTGCTGTTTTTTGTTTTGTACAATATTATTTAACCTTTTTTGTTTCTTTTAAACGTAAAAGTTATTGTATCATTTTGTTTTCGCTATTCACTTGAAAAAAATCGTTAATTTCGAATTTCCTTATTCAATAACAAATAACAAAATACCGTTCTGTATATGCGAATTTCGACAACTTATGTCTCTTTAGTGTAGGTCAAATCAAATAATTTGGAAATCCATTTCACTGAAAGGAAAGGTATATAAGAAAAGGGTGGTAAGCCATTAAAATATTCAGATCTTAGAAGTTGAAAATAACGGGATATAAGACTAGATTTCTGCTAATTCTCTCTCCTTCCAATACCATTATATATTTCTGAAGTAAGTGAGAACCAAACTGTCAATCTGTATCTAATATCCCAAAAACTCACGATCTTATCATACAATTCCATAATTACAGTTAATTCTTAAGATGACCATCACTACAATTTGTGTCATTTCTATGCAGTTCAAAATATTACAAAATCAAAATATGGAAGACCAAGTAGAGATAAATTTTCTTAAAAGCATAAATAAAGCACCAAAGCACAGCTACGGAAAGACTTTTGATACAATTTTGCCCCTCCTAATGTTGAACTCAGTGTAGGTATATACTATAAAAAAATCATAAATAATTATAATTATATTCCAAACTTTAAGATATAAACGAATGTTCGTCCAACAATGGTGGCTGCAACCAAATATGTAACAACGTTGCTGGATCTTACTCCTGTGCTTGTAGAAGTGGATATATCCTTGGATCTAACAAAAAGACATGCTCTGGTATGTAGTTTTCGTTGCATAATATTTCTATTTGATTTTAACGCCACTGATGAATGTGTTAAGGTAGTAGACCTAGGTGAAGGGAAATAACTCTGAAAAATCACTTGCATGTTTGTTTTAATCATTTTCATAAATATATTGTAAGCTTCAAAGTAACAGAGATGATTTTGATCCTTTTTCACATAAATGCTTAAAAAGCGTCAATGAAACTGGCTGTTTCAAACACATTGCTGATTTAAAGAGTTATCTCCCTTAATCTAGGCCTACTACCTTAAATCAAGAATAATTTACAAGTGAAGAGATTTGTTTTCAATAGCTGATTGGTCGATGATTTAAATGTCTCGTGTCAGTTTCTAGATATGGTGCGACTGGATGTTGATGAAATTAACACCTAAAATTCTGTTTGACAAAAATGTTTTGTACTTTAAAGACTGAAATTACTTAATCTGTAGGTTATATGACATACAATGTATTTATTTAAAATATTTCACAAAGATTCCTTTTCATGAATGGCGGAATGATACACATAGCAACCATGATGGCTACAAAATCGAAAAAATCGGTTATTTTGATAGTAAAATTTTCGAATTTTAAAGATCTCGGTAAACCTCGAATTTTGAAATATGAAAATTTACTGTTCTCGATTAAAGAAATACTAGTATACAAAATAAACTGGAAACAATGTTTCGCATCTGCCAAATATTAGAAAAGACTATCAATTTTTATAGTCGCCTTAAGGGATATTGGAGTCCGTAGTCAAGGATATCAATCCTTGTCAGTTGGACATCATTTTTTGTTTTTGTTTCATCAAACACATTTAGAAAAGATTAAATCATAAAATTTGCCCCATTTGATAATATTGGACGTATTGTTCCAAATTATTCAAAACGGATGCATTCGTTACTCTCCTTTCTTCCTTAGGATGTGGTACTAAATTTTATACGCGTCTTCATGATGCCTTTCTCTGGTGGAAATTCTTTTTAATCATGAAGTCAATTGATGAATTGAAGTTGTTTTAAAAAAAAGTACCAAAAATGGTTGAAAGGGTATGGTTCGTAGAAAGTGTGTAATTAAAATAAAATGAAACTCTAATCTTTCTTTTTTTAAATCTTTGCTTACAGAGCAAAATTTTTGATGAACAAAAACCACAAAATTTTGGTCGGAAAATATTCTCTCGAACGTTTATTTTCATATTCAAATAGCTGCTTATATATATAACTCGCAGCTGTTTATTTGTTTACTTTTTGTATTTTAAAGAGACTTTTAGCTGTGTAACGGGTGACACGCGTGGAGCAGATCATGCTTACCCTTCCGGAGCACCTTATGGTATCTCAGTTTTTGTAGGGGTTCACACTGCTAGTGCTTTAGTTTTGTGGCGTTCTTGTTTATTTTATTTGTTTGTTTTGTCTTTGTAGTACTTTATCTGTTCGTGTTGAATGTGGGTAGCCATGATTTTGGACTTTTGATTTTGGAATGCCCCCTTTCATCATGTTTTTGTCGATGTATCGACCATGTGCAAAAATATATAACATTTATAATCTAGAACAAAAGAAGATGTGAAATTTTTCAACCTTTACATATATTTAAGATCATATGAACAATATGCCCGGTGCACATTTTCAACTTGAGACGCTTCATTAAAATGTTCTTTGGTCACACTTTCATACACGAATGAAACTTCAAAATAATGCACTCAGTTCTTAAATATATTGGATTTTAACATTTTCAACCTTTTGAATATTGATATATGTCCAAAATAGAAATTAAGGCTGATTTATATAATTTTCAACATTAAAATATATTTCAAACCTGTAAAATATACCCTTTTGGACCACACATCTGTACCTTCATATATGAAGGAAGCCAATGTTGATTGGTTTAAGCTAATCATAAGTTTGAACAGCAGTGATGTATTTAATTGTTGAATATAGAAGTCACAGACAACTGCAAACTGCAGCTAAAGGTGTTGAATTTTATCAGTAGTTTGCATAGAAGATGAATTTTCTTATGCTATTTTAAAGAGACGTCGATTTGTCTCTAATGAGTACATATATGTATTCTAATGCCAAAGTTCAGATAGTGTTGACTAAAATGAATGTTTAACATTTAAGGATTCCTACAAAAATCAGCAAGATAGCTATAAAGCAAAAAGTATTCTTAAAACCTTAATATCAACGTTAATTATATGACCAGTTTGACAACTTATTTCTCTTCAGTGCAGAGCAAATCAAACCACTCGAAACAGCAATACCCTCAAGTCCGAAAGATAAGTAAAATCTGACCCCAATCTAAATTAGAAGCTGAAATCAGCAAAAGACATAATTTTGCATGAGGGAGATACTCCTAATTTAGCTTTAACAAAATTTGCAATGATAACAAGGGAGATACTTCTTAGTTTTAAATACCATATCAGTGTTAAATATCAAACCATTACAATTTCATATTGCATTACTGAAGAGTAATATTAAGTGTACATTGGAGAAAGTAAAAATATACCAACCCTGCATTATTTTTTAGCTCTTTGTCATCATAGTATTACGCATTTACATGTTAAATTTGCAGATATAAATGAATGCTTAGTGAAAAACGGCGGATGTAATCATTTTTGTACTAACGTAGACGGGTCATATTCATGTCATTGTAAGCCAGGGTTTACTCTCCAAAGTGACAAGAGGACCTGTTCAGGTATGCTTTGTTGTTTTCAATTTCATCAGATGTAGGTATTTTATGTACATTTAATCTTTATATCCGTGCTGAAAATAAAAATACGTGTGATTATATTTGCAATTTTCCCATTTGTTTCCTGTGTCGAATGTGTAGATCAAAACCTGTTATAATTTTATGAAATAATCTGTTTTAATTATTCTATGAAATAACAATCAATGAAGAAACCAGACCAAGTATGAAACATTATTAATAAACATACACCGTCTATACTTGTTCTTCATATGGATACACTATCAAACTTTCAAATTTGTTTTTTTACAATTATTGTAATTTCAATACTGTAAACCGGGAAATTTTCGCGCCGTCTTTATTTCGCGGTAAATTGACAAGATTTTAGTTCGCGCAGTTTTGACATTTGCGCTGCCAAATTGTTGACCACTGACTTCAATAATAGAGATATATTCGCGCCGTTTTATTTTCGCTCTTCCATTCCAAATGCGAAAATCGCGAAAATATCTCGGTTTACAGTATGTTATTCTGACCACTAGTTTATTGTGCCAACATGTCATGATTTTATTATGCCAAGACGAGAGTCGTGTGTTTATATGTTGTTATTGTCTTCCGTTGGGTCTCTTTGATGGGCAAAGGATGGTAGAATTGTAAGAACACTTTGTCAGTTAAAAGTATGTTTGTTGACGATCCCGCATCCATGAAATGAAGACATGGAAGTAGCGATGCTCGACATCTGGCAATGAATTCCGGTGATTGGGGCCGTCTTGAACTTACTGTGGGTTAGGCAGAGCTCATTGTGTAAGGCCTCATGGTGACTTAAAGATAAAGAACAACAGAAAAGCGTTTTGCCATTGATTGGTTTTACCATGTACCTGTAGAAATTATGTATCATGTGCATTGTAGAGACTGTGTATCATGTGCATTTACTCAATATCCCTTCATTGATTTTACAAATCTTTTTTCAATAAATAAAGTTAACAGAAGGAATACGTGTAATAAGCAATGGATAAATGAATGTATTCCTTATTCTGATTGCATTTTAGATACAAATGAGTGTTTGACAAATAATGGTGGATGCCAACAAGTCTGTATAAATGAACATTCCTCATATCATTGCGAGTGTAAAGCTGGCTATACTTTAGGAAGTGATGAGAAATCATGCTCTGGTCAGTATATAATATACACTTCAAAAATTAATCCTTTCAAAGTCAAGTATAGGAAATCATTATAGTAAAACTTCAATATAAAACAAGTTTTATCTATACGATTCTGAAAGCAAAATATTTACAGAAGAAAAGGCCGAATATAAATAAATGTACTTTAATTACGAAATGTATATTTCCGACAATAAGAAGATTTTGGAAACAAAGGAATATTTTGGTTTTTTCTTACACGTGTGTGTCGAGTTTTTATACGCCCGTCTAATGATGGACGTATTATGGTATACCAATGTCCGATTGTCCGTCCGTCCGCCTGTTTCATATGTCGCGCTCTAACTTGATAACCATTTGGCCAATTCACTTCAAACTTTGCAGAGGTATTGGGTATGAGGGCCTCACGATCTGTATACTTTTTTGGGAAAATTCAATTTTTCTTGTAGGAGTTATGGGACTTTTTTCGTCAATTTTAAGGCATTTTTTTTACATGTCGCGCTCTAACTCGACAACCCTTTGGTCGATTCAATTCTATTGGGTATGATGGACTCACGATCTGTATACTTTTTCGGGAAAATTCAATTTCTCTTGTAGGAGTTATGGGACTTTATTCGTCAATTTTAAGGCAATTTTTTACATGTCGTGCTCTAACTCGACAACCCTTTGGTCAATTCACTTCAAACTTTGTAGAGGTATTGGTATCATGGACTCACGATCTGTATACTTTTTTGTGAAATTTGATTTTTCTTGTAGGAGTTATGGTTCTTTATTCGTCAATTTTAAGGCAATTTTTTATATGTCGCGCTCTAACTCAACAACCCTTCAAACTTTGTAGAAGTATTGGGTATGATGGACTTACGATATGTATACTTTTTCGTGAAAATTCGATTTTTCTTGTAGGAGTTATGGGACTTTAATTGTCAATTTTAAGGCAATTTTTTACACGTTGCACTCAAACTTGACAACTCTTTGACCAATTCACTTCAAACTTTGTAAAGATATTGGGTATGATGGCCTCATGATCTGTATACTTTTTCATGAAATTTCGATTTTCTTGCAAGAGTTATGAGACCTTATTTTTCAAATTTAAGGCAATTTTATACATAATGCACTCTAACTGATTAATAGTTTGATCAGCCCACTTCAAACTTTGCAGATTGATTTATTAAAAAGATATCATGTTTAATTGGGCAGTTATAGGTGTATTCTAAATTGAGAACCACATTCTTTAATCACTTACAGATTTGAAGGGGTGACGACGGGCGTATCATGCGACTTGGCGCAGCTGTTTATTACATCTTTCTAACGCAGATATTTGAAATATTTGGTAAAAAAAGATTGATATAAGTTACACTAAGAACGAATGTAGCCATGATTTTAGTCATTTAGTTTGAATTTGATTCAAATAAGCACCTAAAACGCAAAACTAGATATTGATATGACTTAGTTTGTGATCAAGTATGCTTCAGACCCCTTTGAATCTTGTGATATTTCCACTAGTAGATATAAAGCTTACTGTGCTTAAACACTACATGTTTCTCCTGTCTAACCCTTTCAGAAGATAACAAATGAACACGTTTTCCAATCAAAGTTGTTTAATTATAAATTTACTAAACTTATAAATTTGAGTTTTTGAGATTTGAATTGGTTGGTGTACGTGATAATTCTTTGGTTTTTCATTATTAGTAATATTTGTCATTTTATGGAAAAATTATACTTCTTTGATTGATTGATTAGTTACATTTTGACAAGAAGTCAGTATCATTTCAGTTATATCTGGACAAAAACGGGTAAATCTAATTCAGGGAAAGAAATGATTGCTGCAGAGACGACCCTGCAAGAAAACTTTCATTGCCACTACAAAAGACGAGCAAATAGTAAGGACAGGAAATAAAGCCTCCTATACGACCCAAGCGAGAGTGTTGTTCTGTTCTTTCGCGTAGAAATATAGATGAGTATTTGAAATGCATGGAATGTGGCGTTTCTCCACGCAGTTTGTTTGCAATTGTTCACTGTCATGTTTTCCGTAATCTGACCTGACTACCGTCAACAGACGGCGGCTTGCACCACCTGGAAACACACGCGGTTTGCCCTGTAAACGGATACTGATCTGGTACCAGTTCAGTGTACGCAGAATCGTGCATCAGGTTACAATATCAATAATGATAATGACATCAATTTACAGTAACTTTTGACGTGATGAATTTGGATTGTAGATCCCTTTTTGATAGATGTTTTCGGTTCCCTTTGTTTTGTTTCGATATGTGCATATTTTACACTGAATCTGATAGCACAGATTGCTATTGAAATCGTGCAACAAAAGTAACTATTTGATTTTCGATCGATCAAAATAGGTCTTTGTTACGTTTGTTTCATTTTTATTACTATTTTCCTTATTCTAGATGTGGATGAATGTAAGGGTAGTTCAAGATGTTCACAAATTTGCACAAATACTGAGGGCTCATATGTATGCAGTTGTAGACCTGGTTACAAACTTGCATCTGACGGTGCCTTATGTGAAGGTAAGATAATGGAATCGACCAAAAGTAAGGTAAAACTAAAAACGTACAGGTATATGGATACCACAGCGTACCAGAAAATATTGCGGAGGAGCATATATATGTAGGCAGGGGAAGTTTTTGACGCTTTGTGGGTGATTGTCTGGAGAAAAGATAAGTTTGCTTGATATCCAAACGCAGTTATCTATTAATGCTTTATACCTAGGAACTCAGCAATGAATAGGCGTCACGGTGGTAAGCGGAATATAGATCCACAGACTGTAGTTTCTCCATTAACCTCGACATAATTTCAAACTTTCGGTTGAAAAATGATTTTTTCTAAAATTTTAGCTTTCTGACAGGTATATGAGTCATTTTACTTGCTCATTTACATTTATGAATGCAATTTCACCCAGACATTGTCGCTCAAAAATACGTGCTACCATCATTGCTCAAATATTTTACATTTTTGTATGTGTGACCGGGGGAAAAGTCATATATCTTAGCGGAAGAAAAGCAGTGGTTTGTTTGGTTGTAAGAAACAATTTGTTTTCGTAAGAGCAGAGACATATTATGCAGTGTCTTTGATACTTAATCCTATTTTGTAAAGGGCAATGGCTTTATTTGTCGCTTGTGACAAATGATTACCCGATATTTCTATTCGAGCAAATAAGCTTAAAAAATCTAAGTCATGTATAAGACCCTGTTTGCACTGGCACATTTAGATCAATCTAAAGACAGATCGATTCAGACGAGATCGATCTTATACAAGTAGAAACGACTTAGGTCGATTCGAGATCGATCTAAATTAACCCACATCCCGAGGTGGTTAAATTAGATTGATCTAAATTATATCTATCTAACAAAGAGTGTAAATAGATCGCGATCGATCTTATATGTATTAATAAAAACTGAAGCTAAAATGCACATGCTATGCACAAAGCTGGTAATAAAATGTCGTTATATATCGTATGTAACAGTAGAGCAAAACATATAAATATGTTACCCCTTCAAAGATATATGACTACCGCGGTCACATGTACAAAAAGTGTGAAATATTCGAGCAACGATTAAAGCACATACTTTTTGGTGACAAAGTCTTGGTGAATTGTATTTTTTATTGTACAATGTAAATGGACAGGTAAAAAGATACATATACATGTTAAAAAGGCAAAATTAGTGAAAAATTATTTATCAACCAAAAGTTTGAAATTATGTCGAGGTGCTCGAAGAGATCTTTACTCTGTTAACCATCGTGTAGCCTACTCATTGCAGAGTACCGTGGTCTATAGCATTATTACATATTTGCGTTTAAATTGAATAAAGTGCAAACTTACCTTTTCTCAAGACAACCACCCAAAAGTATAAACCCCCTAAGCACATTTACTCCCCCTCCCCTCAATATTTGCTGGTACGCTGTGGATACTATTACAAAAACAGGAAAACAGCAAACACCTACAATGGCCAGGAACTACAATCACAAGCCACAATCTACAACCAAACTGCACCAGAAAAACAATAATGAAAACAAGAGAAAGAGACAAACATAACGATAGGAACTCGGGATAGCCGGACTTGGTACCGGCACTAGCAAAAGCCAGTGGTAGGGTTAAACCGGTTTATGGGTACCCAAACCTCCCCTTTCTTTATCCCGTTTCCCTATAGTATCATAAACATGCGAATGAAACCCATAAAATAAAACTTTGCATTAAAAATTTCACTGTGAATAAATTTTTCACATAAAACAGCAGAGCTTACAATTTCGGCACAAACATTTCCAATGAAAGGATATGAAGTAAATGCACATAGTCTGTAAAATGTTTGTTTTTAGATACCAACAGAAAGTAAAATTATGAGATAACCATACTGTATTTTAGTATATGAGGGGGTAAATCGTAGATTTTACTGTCGCAAACTGAGTTTTCCGGCGACGGATGTTCCTAAAATACAGTTTGGTTATCTCTATTCTAATGCAAATTAAAGAAAAAAAACATTCAAAATCGATATATAAGTGACAGGAAGTATTGTGTGCGTCTGCGCCAATACGTTGCTATTGGTTCCGACGGTAAATCGTGGATTTTACCACCTCAAAATTCTGACGCCATCCAATCAAAATTGGCGTTACAAACATAAGTGCATTAGAAATTATGTTTGACTCTAACTAACAACAGTTACATTTTAATCAGCATCGTAGATTATTTTGAAACTTAAATGTTTTCCAAAAAAGTTCGTTACTTAGTTACAACTAGCGGTAAGAAAATCAGAGGAAAATTATGTTTGTTTAGTCACACCAAATATACCTTAAATAAACATTGAAATGCACATCATACAACGTCTCTACAAATACATGGTAGAACCAAACAATGGAACAATGCTTTCATTGTCGTCCTTCATCTGAACTATGTTCAAATAACTAAGCTCCAAAATTACTGTAAAATAAGTGAAAATTGAAACATAAGTTCAAAAATAAATAGTAAATAGAAAATTTAGTTAATGTAAATGCCCATTTCGACAATTTATGTCTCTTCAGTGGCAGATTATATAAAAAGATTTTAAGGACAAGATATAATGTCTAAATGTACACAAGAGAGAAAAAACAAGCAGTGTGGGAACAGATAAACCCATAAACCGGTTTAATCCTACCACTGGCTTTTGCTAGTGCCTTTACCAAGTCCGGCTATCCTGAGTTCCTATCGTTATTTATGTTTGTCTCTTGTTTTCATTATTGTCTTTCTGTTGTAGTTTGCTTGTAAATTGTGGCATGTGATTGTAGTTCCTGGCCATTGTAGGTGTTATCCTGTTTTTGTAATTGCCATGTGTCATCCATAGTATAGGATTTGTCTAGTTTCTTCATGGACCGCCTCTCGATAAAATATTATTGTAATAAACAATTTTCACAACAGTTCTGTTTATAGGCAATTACGTGAAGTCAAAATATAAGGATTAACTTAAATAACATAGCAATACCTGTGGATTTGTTTACATAAAATTACAATATTATTAAACAGTCACTTGCCGGACATAAATATTTCTGTCGTTAAAATTGTTAAATAATTTCTTTACATTCACCTTTCTTTAAATATAACGCATAATGACATTTTATTTTCTACACAAAACTATTCATAACAAAATTTCTGTGTTATCGGAACGTGTGTCGTAACATTGGAGATTCTATGGAAGAAAGTTTGTCTTGTTTTGAACTATCAGTGAACCTCTTTATCACACAATATAAACAAGCATGTCAAAATGAGAGCTAAAGAGGGTCAATGAAGTATTCTTGAATACTTTTATAAACAATATTGAAATGAAATTAATAATGTTCAAATGCAAAGTGCTAGATTTTTTTTATATCTGCATTTATAAGCATTTAGAAATTGTACTTCAAATGTTAATGATCACATTATAAAACTTATATTCAGTAATGCCGATGTAAATGCAGTAAGGTGGAGTTTTGAAATTTGTGTAAGATTTCTCGGGTTTTGTCGATTATTCCTATATAATACCCAAAATTGTTGTTATCAAAGGACTTCCAATACCTAAATTAGGGTCAGAAAGCAAAGGTTCTTTAGATTGTAGATTTCCTTCCATATGGAAGTACTCAATGATTTTTCTATGTTATACGAAAGAGTCCAAGAGAGATTTTTAGCGCCATTTAAATGATCAATGCTCTTTTGAAGTGTATATTTAAAATATTTAAAATCGTATATTTTTCGCAATTTAATAATTAATACATGCAGTTGGAGTTAACATATGTGTTATGGTCTCATGTTCATTTACTCCATATCCTTTCGTAAAATATCCTTAAGATAGTAGTAGGAAAACATCCTTGTATTCATGGCATATGTATTTCATTTCCAATGACATGTTACACAGAAAAATGAAGCCAAGTATACCGACATCTTAGTCTCATAATCCATGTACGCTGGTCATGGCTATGAATTTCTGTCAGATTTTCTAATTTCTCTGGATTTACCCTTTTTAAAGCATTATAATTTTTTGACCGGTGATCCCCCCACCCCCATTTTTAGTCTCTAGTATCATTTAATACACTATTGGGATCATTCTGACAACGTTTTATTCAATTGGCATGATTTGGTCTCATTCATTGCTGGACAAACATTGCTATTGTTTCATCTATGAAAAATGCATTTTTTTGAAATACGGGTATCTAAAAATTACATGGGTAACCTATCAGTTATTAGCTTAAATTACTACTTTTTCAATTTTCTAACAAAAAATCCCATTTGATTGAAATCCTTGTTATTTCCAAATTGACAAGCGAAAATCCTTCACAGCTAAATTTATGAGTAAGTGTCTCCTGCTATATACGCATTACCCGTCATGTCAGAAATGATATGACCAAAGTTAAATCGTAGCAAGGCACCAGTCAATTCAGATAGCAAACATGAAATGACTTAAAGGAAAACACAATTAAAAATTGGTAAAAGAAAACTTATGGATCTTCATGGGAGACAAAAAAAAACAAAATAAAAAACAAAACAAAAATCTTGAATCAAAAGAACGAGCGGATTGCCATCGTTGGACTACAAACCAGCAGCGGAGTGCGAACTTGGTGACTGACCTAATGAAAACGTCAGAGGTCATAAATCTATCTCCCGTAGCAGTGGTTTTATAAAGACAAGTAAAAACTAGTTTTCAAATTGCGAGCAATAGCCGATGTCACCCCGGACAACCAATTAAATAATTTCAACTAATTTGCTTAGAATTAGATTTTCGTCGAATTCAGGTACATTTGAAATTTATTACCTATTTTGTTGGCCATTTTGAAAAAAAAAATCGTATAAATTCTGTCTTCGTATAACTGAACTATTTTACAAATATGAACAAACTCTGCAGTGAAGTTTATGCAATATTTGATTGTCATTTATTAAAAAAATAAATGGTGAAAAATTAACAAAAATATCTAGAGCAATCATAGAGGTGCTTGACAGACAATTGCATGATAATATTTTACGAAAGGATATAGATAAAATTACCGTAACCCATATCTTAAACTGAGCTTCTTACATAACTCGTATATGATTATGTGTGATACATGCATACAATTCCAGGAGATGCAATTATCTCTTAAGTGTTGTTACTGGTTTGTCATCGGTTTTTGGCCTAATATCTTTTTGTTCAACGTTTTGTTTATGATTAGGAAAGATATATTTTGGTTTTGTTATTTTTGTTGTAGATATAGACGATTGTGTTGGTGTTACTTGCCAGAATGGTGGATCATGTATAGATCAGTTGATGTCATATACATGTAAATGTGCGACTGGCTTTGAAGGAAAACATTGTGAAAATGGTTTGTCTATTCCTAGTTGTCTATTTGCTTAGACAAAATGTCTGTAAACTTTTTTTTATTTGGGAAAACCTCTCTATAAGGTGAAAAAATTCTGTTACTCGTATTTCAAGTTCTAAAATGAAATAACGAGTAAGTGACCACCAAGAAATACTAGAAAGAAGTTGAACAGATGAACAACACTCGTATTGGTAAATAATTAAAATATGCAAAAATTACAATCATAGACAGATATTCTGATGCATTATTGAAAATTACGTTTCGCATATTACACTGTTCAGTTATACAATATACAAGAATTGAACAATAGCAAAAAAGAACACTAGAAAATTAAGTATTTTGCACTAAAGTTGTTGAAGTGGTCATTAAAGTCTCCAATGAACTGTAATTTCCGTACATTATTATTCTACCAAACTAATCATCGCAGTTACCTTAATAATGCAGTTTTAGCAGTACTCGCGTAGTCTTTAAAACGTCGAATGTTCACATTTTATGAGATGCAGTAAAATTGTGCAATGATTCTGCCATTCAATAGCTAGAATAATTTTCCAATGAATGCTTAATTCATGTGGTAACTTTGCATATTCGTATCATACTGCATTTTATGGTATTTTAACATTAAAAAATTAGATGATTACATTTTTGTCAGTGTTATGCACCTGCTCTTACAGATATTAATGAATGCACATTTGTAAATGGCGGATGTGATGACACCTGTATCAACACAGTCGGATCTTACCACTGTCAATGTTCTAACGGTGGCGTTTTGGACAACAATGGATTTTCCTGTATAGGTAATAATTTTGCCAACAACACAATCTTGCACTTATATTTCAGACAAAAAAACTAAATGCTGATTTAAATTTTAATCACAAAGAGAAATATAATCTACAACAATATGGAAATGTATAATATCAAAAATATAGAACCAATAGAAAAGAGAGCTGTTCTAGTTTCTGATGAAAATGAATTGAAATTGAACATACGATCTTTATTCAGTATCATTTGATTATCATATTCTTATGTGTTGTTCGTATGTATGTGTCCCTTACTTAAGTTGCGTCCTTGTTTCTTGTTGTTTCCGATGTTGCTGTTGTCACTTGATTGTTCGTTTTTAGACTATTTGTTCGTTTCTCACTTAGTTTATAACTTCAGAGACTGAGAGTCTATTTTGTTGCTTTTTAGCCCTAGCGCATTTGCCAATTTTTTTTTCAAACACTGGTTTTTATGTTGTATTTTTTGTATTTAAGTAAGATGAAGATCACTTTTGATTGGATCAGTTTATTGATTGTATGAATACTTTCTGTAGGTTTGCTATTAAGTACATACTCAATTCAATATATTCACTGTTGTACTCAGGTAAAGTACAGCTGCTGTGTTTATTTGGTTTTATTTGTGTGATTCTGTACATGTATTCTATGACTAGCTGTATAGAAATATTGCCAGAAAGATAAAAAAAAACCTGCAGATTCCTATTCAAAAAAAGAACGCTAAATGCTATGTCGCATCTAATAAGTGCCAATAACATTATGAGTACGTTCAAAAAGCAAATTATGTAAAACTTCTGCTATATTAATTTGATAATTTTGTATATGGTTGTATCCATATGAGCTACGAACCAAGTTTCAACTAGGCTCCAATCAGATATTGAATGCAGAGTAAGGGCCTTCGACATAATTTTTTTCGCTGCACATATTAGTTTGTGTAGGTCCCTGCCTTATGTTTTACTTCTTTTACGTATGGAAAATAGAATATGGTTACATAATAGTAGGATATAGATTCATGTTTAGTTTATTTCCAGTTCTATTCGGCCCTTCATTTCAAAGCGAGGATTCACTGTTGACGGGAGTATATACGCTTCTGGTACATTCGTTTACTCAGAAATCATATCTTTTGTTCACTGTCCTTTTGCTAAATTTTTAATGCAAGATACCATCATAATTGAGTCTGTTTTTGCAAATTGTTCAATCTTAAAAAAATCTAAACATACTTAAATGTCAACAAATTACAATGGAACCTTCCTACTCCAATATTAAATTGCCCAGAGATCACGCTTCCGAATATAAAACTTGAAATCTCATACCACCGAAGGGTCAGATTGTAAAGTTGTCAAGGCTTTGGACTAAGGTAAAGGGTTGTCGAATGGATTTTTAGCCAACTACTTTCACTTAGGAGGCCAACGCCATTATGCTTTCATCTCCTTTACGTGTCAAATATTCATGGCACAGTGGCTCTCAGCATTTTGAATTGCATGCGGCTCCTTCCCCAGTTAGCCTCGACAAGGTCAGAATTGCTATACATCCATTTACCGAACCATCTGAAAATAAAATCCCTACAGAGTTGACTTGTATACTGGCAAATTCCAATAATACATGATACGTTTTTGTCTTCACTTGAAAACATATCATGAAAATCCTTATAATTTTCATCATTTGATTATTTTTGTCAAATTGTATTGAATATTTCTTGATATTGTAATTTGTCCTTTGTGTTTTTATGATACAAAAACCCGTATGTTTTTTTTGTATTACAGGTCAAAACACAACCTCAGGTAACACTACAGAACCAACCGTTTTCGAAAAACAAAGAATTGCACGACGTCTGCTTCCTCGAGGTTGTGCTTATATAGAACTTACATCATGTGAGGGTTCAAAATCCTTACTGAAAATTTTATTGTCTTCAACTTCAGATTGGTACGAACTCAACACCAACTCGAGTTTATTGTACACATTCGGGATAGTATTTATGGAAGTAGATCGTCTATCCATACCAATGTCAATTTCGGGAATGCATGTTATAAGAACAAACACCAATTTTGAGATAATTCTAGGCTCTCTTCAATACACAGAGCAAAATGGGCGAAAGCTGACAGACATGCATCAAGGAAATTGTAAATCGTTTGATACTTCACCGAAAGATATTCACGACTTCATTACTTCTGGATCCTTTTTGTCGGCATTTTTTGAAAATTTGTACAACAGCTTACCTGACTGGGTTAGGTTTAGTAAGTCCGGGACAGGATTACTCGCTGTTACGGATCTGAAAACGGAACTGATATATGGCAAAGATATGAACAACGTTCAGGAATGTACTGGGGCTCCACTGCAAAGTGATCACTTGTATAACGTTTTCCATTTTGGTACAGAGTTCGCTATCAGCATCTATGGTGATCAAGTTCGTCTACCATCTCCATTGAGGGGAAATAAAATTTGTTTTATTGTTGATGTATGCCAAAACTATGGAGGAACTGTTTATCTAATGCTTCCACCGGAATCACGTAATTTGCTGGATAATTTTCAATTTTTCAAATCTTATGCAGACACCTATGGTGTTCGTTTAAGACCACGTGGAATTGGACTTTCAGTAAGCAAAGACATCAACGTTCATTACAAATCCAGTACTGTTCGTCTTTGGAACGGTGACGGATTTTCACAATATTCGTAAGTAATGTGTTTAAAGGTGTCATTTTTGTCCCCCGCCGCAACGCGGAGCAGGGACATAGAAATGCCTGGCGTCCGTGTGACCGTCCGTCCGTCCGTCACACTTTCTTGTAAGCGCTCCCATGCCTACAAATTATAATGGATTTTCATGAAATTTACACAAAATGTTTATAGCACTAATACCTTGGTCAGGTTGTAAAATCAGCCTTGGTCGATACTTTTTGACGGAGTTATGGGACTTTGACCGAAATCATAACTCTTGTTTTATCCAAGAATTGACCTTGTAAGCACTCTCATGCCAACAAATTTTGACAGATTTTCATGAAATACCAAATGTTTATAGCACTAATACCTTGGACAAGTACGAAAATCATCCTGGTCGATACTTTTTGACGGAGTTATGGGACTTTGACCAAAATAACGACACCGTTTTAGCCAAAAATTGACTTTGTAAGCGGTCTCATGGCTTCAAATTTTAACGGATTCTCATGAAATTAATACCAAATGTTTACACTACTAATACCTTAGTCAAGTTCGAAAATCAGCCTTGGTTGATACTTTTGGACGGAGTTATGGGACTATGTTCCTGGACATGCGATGACATGATTACGGCACTGAATCTTTTGCTAGACAAATTTTTTTTTCGTTTCGGCAACATCGTCTATCAACAGGTCATTGGAATTCCTATGGGTACGAACTGTGCATCTCTCATTGCAGATCTTTTCCTGTTCTGTTACGAATGGGACTTTATGAAAAAAACTACAGGATGGAACCATACAAAACAGTGATCAACTTATTTCAATTTTCAACGATAACAGCAGGTATATCGACAATCCCCAGTTTTAAGACTATGTCGACCTCATTTACCCACAAGAACTGAAACTTAATAAAGCTAACAATGATTCTAAATACTGCCCATTTCTCGATCTAGCTATCATCATTGACTCTGGAAAAATTAAAACTAAAATTTATGATAAAACGGATGATTTTGATTTCACTATTACTAATTTCCCATTTCTTGATGGCGACGTTCCTGCAGCACCATCATACGGGGTGTATATATCTCAACTGGTACGATTCACACGCGTCTTATCTACTCTTGACGACTTTAATGAACGTAACCTTACTATCCCATCCAAATGGTGAATAAAAGGATATGGAGTAAATGCACATGAGACAAAGTCTCTACAAATACATGGTAAAAAAAACAAGCAAAGGAACAACGCTTTTATTGTTGTTATTCATCTTGAAGTCACCATGAGGCCTTCAACAATGAGCTTTGCTCATACCTCATAGTAAGTTCAAGACGGCCCCTAGCACCGGTTTAAGCGGAATTCTTTGCTAATTGTCGAGCAACGCTACATCCATGTCTTACTATTACAACAAGGTTATAGATTTCATAGATTGATAAACACATTTAAGAAGTTTTATAGAAGATATGAACATTTGGTATCTAAGTATAATGCGACTCGGAAACAGCTTATTACTAAGGGCATTTCTCACCTTCGTTTTTATGGAAATGTTGTTAAAAAATGCCAAAAAAAAAAAGAAAAATCCAGAAAAACTGGGACGTAACTTACATTCTTTACGTAATAGGGCAAAATTGACCGGATATTCTTCATGATTCCGTTAAATTGGCTTTGGGATCCAATGACCTGAAGATTTTACAATTATACTAGCCTCTCACTGATACTGCCGATGTCTACTGAAATCCATGATGATTCTTTACCAAACCCTTCAGGAAGTTTTGAATTTGATTATTATTCCGTAGTGCGACAGTGTTTTACCAGCAGACTAGGCTCCTTGAGCTAGCCGGCAGTTTAGTGGCGACCACTCCTCGACACATCTTTCTAAATTACGTTTTGTCTGTTCTTTCCTTTTCAAGATTGTGGTCTTCGAGTAAGTGGTCTACCTGTATTGGGTTTTATTTGTTTGTTTATTATACTATAGGGAAACGGGATAGAGAAAGGGGAGGTTTGGGTACCCATAAACCGGTTTAACCCTACCGCTGCCTGTTGCCAGTGCCGGTACCAAGTCCGGCTATCCCGAGTTCCTATCGTTATCTATGTTTGTCTTTTGTCATTTTATTGTTTTTCTTGTGCAGTTCCCTGGTTGATTGTGACATGTGATTGTAATGTTCGGCCATTGTA
>MJUU01006642.1:81315-99507 GCA_002080025.1 Modiolus philippinarum | reverse complement strand
TGACCAAAATAACAACACCGTTTTAGCCAAAAATTGACCTTGTAAGCGCTCTCATGCCTACAAATTTTGACAGATTCTCATGAAATTTATATCAAATGTTTATACCACTAATACCTTGGTCAATTCGAAAATCAGCCTCGGTCAATACTTTTTGACGGAGTAATGGGACTTTGACGAAAATAATTACTCTGTTTTATCTAAAAATTTACCATGTTAGCGCTCTCATGCCTACAAATTGTAACGGATTCTCATGAAATTTATACCAAATGTTTATGCCACTAACACCTTGGTTGAGTTCGAAGATCAGTTACGGTCGAGACTTTTTGACGGAGTTATTGGACTTTGACCAAAATAACAACACCGTTTTATTCAAAAACTGACCTTGTAAGCGCTCTCCTGGCTACAATTTTTGACAGATTTTCGTGAAATTTATACCAAATGTTAATACCACTAATACCTTGGTGAAGTTCGAACAACTGCCGTGGTCGATACTTTTTGCACCACCACATATTTAATTTTGGAACTGCCCAGAATGTTTGAAATATTGCAAATTCATATACAGTATACTAGCATATTGCATGAGCGGCGGGGACCCAGGAATTCTATTCTTGTTTATTAAATAGATCTTGTCCCTTGTGGAAAAAAGTAGTATTGATCCGAACTATGATTCAAGATTTTACTCAATGAACATTTCTTTTCACTGTCTACGGCTTTTGGCTGACAATTGCTTTTGAGTTGCTTCCGGGACACTACTGCAATTGAAGTGGGGGTTGTGCGAGCCATAAAACTGACCGAACCTATCATTACTTTTAAATGGCTGTACTAAGTCAAACCATTACAATTGACAATTTTGCCAGTTGTTTGCACTTGCTTTGTATTTCTGTCCTTTGGATTTTTGACAATTATTTTCAGTAATTATGTTACTTCCCTCCTAGAGAGGTTGGAAAGAGGGTTTCTTTCTCCTTTCTCCCGTACCTTCTCTCCTTTCTCCCGTAACTTCTCTCCTTTCTCCCGTACCCTCTTTCCTTTCTCCCGTACCCTCTTTCCTTTCTCCTGTCCCTCTTTCCTTTCTCCCGCCCCCTCTGTCCTGTCTCCCGCTCCCTCTTTCCTGTCTCCCACCCAAGTTCTCCCGGCCTCCCTTTCATTTTCTTTTCTCCCTTCTCCCTTTTTCGCCCCCTTTCTCCTTTCGTCCGCCCTCTCTCCTTTCTCCCTTTTCCCCTACCCCTATCAACCCCCTCCTCTTTCTCAAAAAGTGTATTTGCGAACATGCCTACATGATTATCCGATTGTAAAAATTGGAACAAATTCAATGTTTGTTACGATTTTTTTAATTGATTCATGTCTAAATTTAATGAGTCTGGATCAAATAACCGCCTTTTCCAGCCATTTTATGCTTATTTTTGTTCGTACTTTTTGAACAAATACCAACAGNCTAATACCTTGGTCAGGTTGTAAAATCAGCCTTGGTCGATACTTTTTGACGGAGTTATGGGACTTTGACCGAAATCATGACTCTGTTTTATCCAAGAATTGACCTTGTAAGCACTCTCATGCCAACAAATTTTGACAGATTTTCATGAAATTTATACCAAATGTTTATACCACTAATACCTTGGACAAGTACGAAAATCAGCCTTGGTCGATACTTTTGACGGAGTTATGGGACTTTGACCAAAATAACGACACCGTTTTAGCCAAAAATTGAATTTGTAAGCGGTCTCATGGCTACAAATTTTAACAGATTCTCATGAAATTAATCCCAAATGTTTAAACTACTAATACCTTAGTCAAGTTCGAAAATCAGCCTTGGTTGATACTTTTGGACGGACTTATGGGACTGTGTTCCTGGACATGCGATGACATGATTAAGGCACTGAATCTTTTGCTAGACAAAATTTTTGTTCGTTTCGGCAACATCGTCTATCAACAGGTCATTGGAATTCCCATGGGTACAAACTATGCACCTCTCATTGCAGATCTTTTCCTGTTCTGTTACGAATGGGACTTTATAAAAAACTTACAGGATGGAACTATACAAAACAGTTTCAACTTATTTCAATTTTCAACGATAACAGCAGTTATATCGACAATCCCCAGTTTTTAGACTATGTCGACCTCATTTACCCACAAGAACTGAAACTTAATAAAGCTAACAATGATTCTAAATACTGCCCATTTCTCGATCTAACTATCATCATTGACTCTGGAAAAATTAAAACTAAAATTTATGATAAAAGGGATGATTTTGATTTCACTATTACTAATTTCCCATTTCTTGATCATGTTGATGGCGACGTTACTGCAGCACCATCATACGGGGTGTATATATCTCAACTGGTACGATTTGCACGCGTCTGATCTACTCTTTAATGAACGTAACCTTACTATAACATCCAAACTATTACAACAAGGTTATAGATTTCATAGATTGATAAACACATTTAAGAAGTTTTATAGAAGATATGAACATTTGGTATCTAAGTATAATGCGTCTCGGAAACAGCTTATTACTAAGGGCATTTCTCACCCTCGTTTTTATGGAAATGTTGTTAAAAAATGTAAAAAACATGATGAAAAATCCAGAAAAACTGGGACGTAACTTACATTCTTTACGTATTAGGGCAAAATTGACCGGATATTCTTCATGATTTTGGGATCCAATGACCTGAAGATTTTACAATTATACTGGCCTCTCACTGATACTGCCGATGTCTACTGAAATCCATGATGATTCTTTACCAAACCCTTCAGGAAGTTTTGAATTTGATTATTATTCCGTAGTGCGACAGTGTTTTACCAGCAGACTAGGCTCCTTGAGCTAGCCGGCAGTTTAGCGGCGAGCACTCCTCGACCCATCTTTCTAAATTACGTTTTGTCTATTCTTTCCTTTTCAAGATCGTGGTCTTCGAGTAAGTGGTCTACCTGTATTGGGTTTTATTTGTATGTTTATTATACTATAGGGAAACGGGATAGAGAAAGGGGAGGTTTGGGTACCCATAAACCGGTTTAACCCTACCGCTGCCTGTTGCCAGTGCCGGTACCAAGTCCGGCTATCCCGAGTTCCTATCGTTATCTATGTTTGTGTTTTGTCTTTTGTTGATTGTGACATGTGGTTGTAATGTTCGGCCATTGTAGGTGTTTCCTGTTATCTTCCTTTCATTAATTTGACGAAAATAATGACTCTGTTTTATCTAAAAAAATTGACCTAGTAAGCACTCTCGAGCCTACAAATTTTAACGGATTCTCATGAAATTTATATCAAATGTTTATACCAATAATACCTTGGTCAAGTTTTCAAAAATCAGCCTCGGTCGATACGTTTTGACGGAGTTATGGGACTTTGACCAAAATAACAACACCGTTTTAGCCAAAAATTGACCTTGTAAGCGCTCTAATGCCTACAAATTTTGACAGATTCTCATGAAATTTATATCAAATGTTTATACCACTAATACCTTGGTCAATTCGAAAATCAGTCTCGGTCAATACTTTTTGACGGAGTAAAGGGACTTTGACGAAAATAATTACTCTGTTTTATCCAAAATTTTACCATGTTAGCGCCCTCATGCCTACAAATTGTAACGGATTCTCATGAAATTTATACAAAATGTTTATGCCACTAACACCTTGGTTGAGTTCGAAGATCAATTTCGGTCGAGACTTTTTGACGGAGTTATTGGACTTTGACCAAAATAACAACACCGTTTTATTCAAAAATTGACCTTGTAAGCGCTCTCCTGGCTACAAATTTTGACAGATTTTCGTGAAATTTATACCAAATGTTTATACCACTAATACCTTGGTGAAGTTCGAACAACTGCCGTGGTCGATACTTTTTGCATCACCACATATTTAATTTTGGAACTGCCCAGAATGTTTGAAATATTGCAATTTCATATACAGTATACTAGCATATTGCATGAGCGGCGGGGGACCCAGGAATTCGATCTATTCTTGTTTTAAATAGATCTTAAGTCCCTTGTGGAAAAAATCAGTATTGATCCGAACTATGATTCAAGATTTTACTCAATGAACATTTCTTTTCACTGTCTACGGCTTTTGGCTGACAATTGCTTTGGAGTTGCTTCCGGGACACTACTGCAATCGAAGTGGAGGTTGTGCGCGCCATAAAACTGACCGAACCTATCATTACTTTTGAACTGGCTGTACTAAGTCAGAACCATTACAGTTTACAATTTTGCCAGTTGTTTGCACTTGCTTTGTCTTTCTGTCCTTTGGATTTTTGACAATTATTTTCAGTAATTATGTTACTTCCCTCCTAGAGAGGATGGAAAGAGGGTTTCTTTCTCCTTTCTCCCGTACCTTCTCTCCTTTCTCCCGTAACTTCTCTCCTTTCTCCCGTACCCTCTTTCCTTTCTCCCGTCCCCTCTTTCCTTTCTCGTGCCCCTCTTTCTTTTCTCCCGCCCCCTCTTTCCTGTCTCCCGCTCCCTCTTTCCTGTCTCCCGCCCAAGTTCTCCCGGCCTCCCTTTCATTTTTTTTCTCCCTTTTTCGCATCTTTCTCCTTTCTTCCTTTTCCCCTACCCCTGTCAACCCCCCCCCCTTTTTTTAAAAGTGTATTTGCGAACATTCCTACATGATTATCCGATTGTAAAATTGGAACGAATTCAATGTTTGTTACGATTTTTTTAATTGATTCATGTCTAAATTTAATGAGTCTGGATCAAATAACCGCCTTTTCCAGCCATTTTATGCTTATTTTTGTTCGTACTTTTTGAACAAATACCAACAGCAAGGTATGAAAATTTCGGTGCAATTGAAATGCTTGATGGTATTGTGTAATAAAAAATACAAACAGGACAGTGCAAATAATGACGCAATTACAATGTGTGACTGTTGGTATTTATAAAAGTTTTAACCGACATCTGAATTTGTAACATTATTTTTTTGGAAAACCTAAAGATTTATATTTAGTTGATCAGCGTTACTTTCTTATATGTTTATTTAGGGCAGATAAGATAAAGATATAGCTTCTGGATGATCAGTGATGCAAAAAACATGGAGTTAATTTAGTCAGATAAGATGAATTTTTCGTTCAATTTGGCTTTTGATTTTGGATTTTGGAATTTCCCTTTCATTATTTTTGCTTCGGTATTCCTTTGCCAGTGTATTTGGTTTTCTGTGTCTTAAATTTTTGTTAATATCAGATAGATAAAACCAATAAAATATTATTTATTTATTTAGGAATTATTAATATCATGTACCAATACAGAGTCTAGTGCTACTGATGAGGAATTAATTTCTGAAATGGTCATACAGCTCATTAAAATTAATTGCAGTTGGAGTAAACATATGTGTTATTGTCATATGTTCATTTACTCCATATTCTTTCTTAAAAAAATGTAAGAAAAATTGTAGCAAATGACATTCATTAGAACATTGCATCTTATTACAACAATATAAAAACAAACGAACAAACTTGTAGTACAGTTACTTTTCATTTCTATTCGAATTAATTTGTCTGAGTGATTTTTTTTTTCGAAATTATAAAAATGTGCTGTCAGCTATCAATTGACCCTATTTCTTTCATAACCTTTTTGAGAAGATGGACTGGTAAATCAGAGAAGTAACCCTTGATTTTATTTTTACAATTTTAAATTATAAATGTCCATTACAGATTCAAAGAAGGGCTGGGTGATCGATATTGACCCTTATAAAACAGCTGTAGGAAGATTGGTTATTTCATACGGACTTTTTTGTCGCAAAACACGTTACTTATCGAAACACTTTAAATTCTCAAAATCAAAAAAGTAAGAGTAGGTATTGTAACTGTCGAAATTTATTTCGTAACAGAAAAAGACAAAGACAAATCTACAGAAATAAATGATGATGTGGTTACATTACATTGGAAGAATTAATTACTGTGAACTTAAACCCAGAGTAAAGCCACCTTTTGTGACCACTCTTTTGACTTAAGCTAAAGATAAAATATACACCAAGCAAAAAAATGTTGGCCTTCTAAATTGATTTTTACGTGCAAACATATATAAACCGATATTTTGAATTCAGAAAGAAATTGTCTCAGTCTGCCGTATGACCATATTGTCTGATACATTATTGCGCATTGCTAACTTGATACCTCTGCTGGTAGACTGTATGTCCCTAGGGTATTCACCAACCTAGTAACCAGAAAACTGGCCAGAAAACCAATTTTATTTGGAAACTTGCAATCTCTGAATTTAACAAACTATTGTCCAAAACTAAGGAATATCTTTCTCTCGAGTAGCTCTCTCTTTGGCTGATTGTGGCTTTACTATTTAGATCCGATTATTTATGTGTTCTTTGTTCAGCTTTTTCACACGTTTCGGTATAGAGATTTCCAAAGTGTCGATTTGATCAGCACTGAGGAGACATAAGTTGTCGAAATGCACTTATGCAGAAACTAAATTTACAGCAACTTATACAACATGAGGCTAGCAAGAGCTTGTATCGCTTGTATCGCTCACCTGGACCATGGCTGACATAGATAAAAGGCATTTCCAATAGGAAAACAAAAACATAAAATTTAGCAGAATTCTTTTTTTTTCTAAAATTACAGTATTCTTGTTTGGTTTTTATGGAAACCGAACGATCCATCATCCACTACAATCCATAACAGAACACCATTAAAAAAATTGGGCAGGGGTTCGCCTTATAATCAAGGTATTACATGTTGCTGAAATTAAAACATTCAGACCACAATTCAAATAAAAATTCAAAAAATTTGGGCAGAGGTTCTTCTTAAAACCAATAGGACCAATGTAAAAACTATGTTCCAGTGGTGGCCATCTTGGATGAGATACGGACCTGCCAGATATATTTTTTGGATGGGACCACCTAAGGATCATTGTTGCTTAGTTTGGTTCTGATTGGACTAGTAGTTTCTGCGAAGAAGATCTTTGAATGTCTTTTCCATAGGATCCAATGTTAAAACTATGTTCCCGCTGGCGGCCATCTTGGATGAGGTACGGACCTGCCAGATAGCTTTTTTTGATAGGACCATCTAAGGACCATTGTGGCTTAGTTTAGTTTTAATTCGACTAGTAGTTTCTGAGAAGAAGATCTCTGAATGTCTTTTCCATAGGTCCAATCCCCCCTGGCGGTCATCTTGGATGAGGTACGGACCTGCCCGATACCTTTTTTAGAAGGGACCATCTAAGGACCATTGTGGCTAAATTTAGTTTCAATTGGACTAGTAGTGTCTGAGAAAAAGATCTTTGAATGTATTTTCCATAGGGTCCAATGTTAAAACCATGTTCACAATGGCGGCAATCTTGGATGAGGTACGGACCTGCCCAATACGTTTTTAGGAAGAGACCATCTAAGGACCATTGTGACTAATTTTGGTTATAATTGGACGGGTAGTTTCTGAGAAGAAGATCTTTGAATGTCTTTTCCATAGGGTCCAACGTTAAAACTATGTTCTCTGCTGGCGGCCATCTTAGATTAGGTACAGACCTGTCGGATACCTTTTTTGAAAGGGGCCATTTAAGGACAATTTGTGATCAAGTTTGGTTATAGTTGGACTGGTAGTTACTGAGAAGAAGATCTTTCAATGTCTTTTCCATAGAGTCCAATGTTAAAACTATGTTCCACGCTGGCGTCCATCTTGGATTAAGTACGGACATGCCGGATACAATTTTTAAAGGGGACCAGCTAAGGACTATTGTGACCAATTTTGGTTCCAATTGGCCCAGTTGTTTCAGAGATGAGGATCTTTTAATGAAAAGTTTATGCCGGACTGACGGACGGACGGACGACGGACGCCAAGTGATGACAAAAGCTCGCCCTGGCATAGCCAGGTGAGCTAAAAACTGGATTTTTAGATTATCGGCTTCTTACTTTTGATTTTAATTCGTGTATTTGTTATACAATAGATAAGCGGGTTCATGAAAAACGAAAGGTTTGGAAACCCATAAACTTTACCACTGGCTAATCTCTTTAACTTAAACTAAGTGAGAACCGAACCGTCAGTCCAAAGAACGAACAGTCCATGGACAAAGGAAACATCGGAAACACCAAGAAACAAGGAAACCACTTGAGTACGGGACAAAAAAGAAAAAATGAAAACACACATACAGATGAACAAAAAGGACCCAATAAAAACCATGGGTGAGATCAGGTGTACCGGTAAAGTAAGCATCTCCTGCTTCTTATAAGACACCCGCCATATTGAACATGTCAACTCCGGCAGTAAAGTCAAATCCGATTGAGGAAAAACAAACTTTAGTTGTAGAGGGAAAAATCTGTTGTCACCTAGGAAACAGTTATCCCATAACGATTCACAAGATCGTGATGTCGGCCGTAAAAACTCTGTAGTGATGACTTTAAGTTTTGCTTATGTACCCTTGCTTAAGTAGTCTATTTGTAAGCAACTGGGCTCTATCAAGGAAGTCACAAAGTCCGACTAGTCCGAGTTCTTATTGTTGTTTGTGTTTTTCTTTTGTCTCCCATTTTGTGTTTTTCTTATGCAGTTTCTTGTTTATTTTCACAATGCTTGAAATAATATTACTTCATATCTTTTTCTAAATTCTAAGATCCGGTCCGAACTGTATTTCTTTTTTTACTTAATACTAGGATGATAATTTCTTTTTACTTATACGCCCTTCAATAGCAATTTCTGTTGAGTTACTACCGGACACTACCGCAACGGAATGGGAGGTTTGGCGCACCATAAAACCATCCTAACCAATCATTTCTTTTGAAATTCCTGAACCAGGACCATTGTAGTCAACAATTTACCTGTGAATTACCACTTGCTTTGTCTCTCTGCCTCTTAGACCTTGGCTCCGTACTGTTCTGTTCAGTAACTTTGCTATTACCCTAATTCAACATTTGAAAGTAGTTTCCCTTACATACACATGGTAATATTTGTCTTTAAATTAGTTCTTTACTTTGTGTATTTGTCTTTAAATTAGTTCCTTAATTTGTGTAATTGAATTTTATTTTGTTGCAATAGGGTATTTCCATCAGCATCGGTTTGGTTGAACACTGATATTACAATGGGCTACGATCCAACAGATTGGCTTAAATTAGATATCGCGGGAAATGCAGAAATATTCTTCGGAGTTCCAAATCTGTCAAAAGTACGTAACACCAACAATATTTGTATATGTTTATGTTTATTTTGAATTGCTTAATCTTAGGATAACTATTTTTAAACTACCTGTATTTTCAACGTCTACCTCGTTTCAGTTATATGCCTTTCTAGTATATATCTTGATATTTTGCAAAGAAATCGTCTTTTAATTAGGTCTCAAGCATTACGATTCAGTTTAAAAACTACTCAATTTCTTTTGTGTTGTGTTTAAGACTAAATTTTAACCTTTTATGCTTTTTCTCTCTTTTGCTCTTTAAAAATTGAATGGTTCATGAATGAGATCCTGTTTTTCTCACTTTTGAGACACACCAGTTCCTATTTTAAGCGGTGACAAGAGAATTTCAGACAACCTCGGGTAAGATTTCAATCATCTCGGACTCAGCAAGATTCGTCCGAGACTGCAAATCTTTCCCTTGGGTGTCTGAGATTCTCCTGTCAGACACTTCCCCTGTACTAAATTTTTAATTTCTTTATCATCTTCAAATATTTATTGCTTACCTGTTCACATTAGGATTTGTTTAACTAATTTTATTTTAGTAGATTATTGGTCACTAACCAGTATGCATTTAACGACATAATCTTTTTCAAATTTAAAAAAAAAATGAAGCAATGAAGCAAAACTTAAAATTAAAAAATGAAAAATAAAAAAAACATAGCAATACGGAATTATCACAAATTATGACAACAGGACAAAAAAAAATGGATAGAAAGAGTGCACTAACAGCAGCAAGGGCCGGTCAACATAAAATCCTTAGATATCCGTTGTTGTGGAAGAGTAAGCAGAATTTGCTCCCTGCATTGCATCACGCCCAGAATAGCGAGCGCAGTGGCGTAATTATTGTTCCGTTTTGTTTGTGTTGAGAAACAAACTTATGTGTTATGGTCTCATGTTCATTTCCTCCATATCCTTTCGTAAAATATTAAATAGCACTAAATAACATTAAATGTTTCTCACTTACATACAGTTTATAGTTTTTGACTGCCTTGATGCGTTTAATGTATAAAAGGATTTAAGAATATAGAAAAATAATTATAGCAAGCTACAGAAAAATTGTGGAACAAATATATTGCAGAGTGAAAACCAAGCTATTCAGGGCAATATATCATAAATTTTATCTTTTAAGCTACTGACTGGTTTGTTCGTTGACGAATGGAATGGTTGGATAAATTTCCAAAAATTTAGAGCAACTCCAACTCTACAGTTTAAACTATTGAAGAAGGATGTTGTTATCGAATTTAAAGATCTAGTAGCTGCAAGTCTTGAGGCGTATTTTTCTATAGGAGGTATTTTTAAAAGAAAAGGTTTGGTGTAAACGATTTGTAAAAGCAAACAACACGTGCTTTTATAAGATATAGCAGATCAAACAGATCGAACAGAACTTTTTTCTGTATACGGAAATGTACATATTAATACAAATAAAAATGAGCACCGAGTTTTCCAGGAAATAATGAAATGACATCTCACGATGTACATGTAGCTGAAATATTTGCTAAAGTTGGCTTTAAACATCTGAAATCAATAACTCTTATATACAATTACTTTGCACAAATTATTTCAGTTAATAGTCTGACATAAGCATTAGAATGATTTATTTTGAAACTAAGTACCGAAATAACTGTAAGATGTAATTTCAACAACTTATATCTCTTCATTGTAGATCAAATCAAAAATGTGGAAGACCAAAATCCAAATATGCAAAATGCAGGTTCTATATGAGTTATTATAGTTCTTTCATTGTTATACTTCTCTTTAGACTTAATAATATCCCTGAGTTCTAGTTCCATAACATAATGACGCTGATAAAGCCAATAATAATGGTAAATTCCTATTTTCTTTTTAACTTTTCCCATTGTTAACACAGGTTCAGCAAAGCGTTCATGGTGCGGCGACAATGCTAACCCACAGGGAGCATTCTTATCGTTTATGCTAGGAATAAATCCGTTTAGGAATGTTCCCATTCTACAAGATTGGATTTTTGATGCTAATATCCGAATTCATGCTTTTTTCGCAACCAATCCAGATACGCAACCGTCTATAGACTTAAGAACAGACATCATTGATTTCAAGAAAGTAGTTCACAAACTTGAGGGTTTACTTATCTATCTTATGACTCAAACTGTTGGGGAGTTGTCGAACTCAACGACAACACTGATCAGAAATTTACAAAATATTACAAGGTCATTTGAGAAAAAGCTAGAAGAAATGACAAGCAATATAATGAATTTCAGAAATATTATTGACCTTGTAACAAATACTTGGGAATTGTATACACGAGAATTCAGAAAAACAGGTCAGAAAATAAAGGATACATTAGAATTTGCTCAGAGTGTCGTTGCAAAAAATATTTCCGATTTAATCGATGAACAACAGGCTCAGATAGGCAGAAACATAGACAAGTTGGTTGCAAAGGTCAAAGACCAGGTTTTCTCTGTTGTTACGAAGTATACCGGTTTTGGATTGAAATTTTCTGCTTCTATACAATTAGTTGGTCTTGAGTTCTCTATGGTTGACGTTGAATTGGTTTATTCAGTTGATCAGATTGGTCAGTGTAGTAAGTATAGGAAAGTATATGACTTATTGAAAGGTGAGAAAGCTGCAAAGATACTAGCAAGGAACACAGTAAGACAACGCCTGGGATATTTCATCACAATCGAGGCTAGTCAATTTATAAGCATTGCATTCAGCATCTCTGAATTCAAGTTTGTTGCTCATTTACATGCACATGTTTCTGTGCTTGGCATTAAAGTTTCCACTGATCTTTTGATCAGCAATTATGAACTGAGGTTTGTTATTGAGGGCAATATTTGGAATGTTTTCTTAGCCAGAGTTGAGCTATCAGCTAAGACAAATCACAAATGGAATCAACTGAAATTCAAAGCTGTTGGGGAGCTTTTGGCTAGATCAAGCTCGAGCGGGTCGTCTAAAAAATCTGATTTTCAGGGAAGTTATCTGGATGGTCTTCGATTGCTAGCAAGAGAAACATCTGACAAAGCTAATAAAAGATTTGATGAAGCTGTGGATAAACTATCTGCAGCTCAACGGGTAATGGATAAAGCTAAAGACAAACTATCATCAGCTCAGGCTAAGGTCAGAAAACTTAATTCAGCATTCGATTCAGCAGTTAATGCTCTCGGTAGAGCAAAACAGAAGTTGGACAAAGCAAAAGTTCCATTTGAAAAGGCTCTTGAAAAACTCCGTCATGCTCAAAGAAAAGTTGATAATTTATGTAGAATTAAAAAATGTAAGAAACTTTGTGTGCCAGGAGTAAAGATGAAAATGTGCAAGAAGCGATGGATTAGATATCCTTGTTTGAGACGGTCGGGTTGCTTGTTCAGAGTTCCGAACCCAGTTTGTGAATTGGCTAATTTGGCGTGTCGTGGTGTTCGTGCACTTGCCTATGCAGCTTTAGAGGCAGCCAAGATATTTGTTCGAGTACCAATGTTGGCATTCGATGCAGCTAAAGTTCTTGTGTCTGCTGCGCAAGTGGTAGTAGACAAATCACGGGTTGTATTAAAAATAGCCGAAGGCGTTTTAGAGTTAGCTAAGATAGGGATTGATGCTGCAAAAGGAGCAGTCGAGATTGCAAAGGCAGCAGTAAAAGGCGTAAAATTTATTGTTGGTGCAGCCCTTCACGTGTTCGAGTTGATCATTAAGTATGGCATACAAAATTTATTGGATGTGAAAAACTGCAGATTTGAGATAGAGTTGACTACTTTTGACAAGGCATCATTTGAAGTTTCGTGTGAAGTTGAAGCCTTTAAGACAGGCTGGCATACATTCAAATTTGAATTTGATTTTAGACACCCTCTAAATAGCATGTGGAATATGGCCAAGTCGACAATAACATCGCTACTTGATATTGTCAAATCGATTTTCAAGCTCAGACGGAAACGAGCAGTGCCAGAAACTACACCGTCACGCCTACTTTTGGACACAGACAAAAAAATAGATACTTTTTCGAATGTTACCAACGAAGAAACAAATACTACAATTCGTCTTGAAAACAAACAACACGACAGAGTACAGTTTTTTAAAGATAATTGTGTTGACTTTCAGAATATATTTTCTTTCCTGTTTGAATCTCTGGAGTCTTTGGTTTCTATGACAAATGAGTCATTTTCAACCATTAACAACGCACAAAATGTTACCGGCATCCTGGCAGAGTTTGAGACTAATATAACAAAAGTAAATATGACGGCAGACACTCTAGGAATAAGCCCTGAATATGCACTGAAGGACTATAATATAACAGCAGACGAACTAGACAATGTGATTTCAAATATTAATATTTCTAACGATCCACTTTTAAAGGAGATAACTGCAACAAACAAATTTGCGAAAGATATGATCAATAACGAAATTGAAAATGTTCAAGATGTTTCAGTGATTGAATTTTGGATTTTAAGCATGGAAAATTCAACAGAAGAATATTTTAACGAGTCAGAATGTGTTGGGTTTTCCGACTGTGTTTCCTATTCATTCTATACACTTGAGGATATATTTATTGATGACGCCATGCAGAGTTCCAATCGGAACAGAAATTTCACCAAAGTTCTAGAAAATCAGTTTCAACAGCTTATTCAGAATTTATCCAGATCTATTACAGATGCATACACTTTTTCAAACGAAATACTAGAAACACTTTTTGCGCTTAATGAATCAAACTTGTTCTGTTCGGATCCTCCTGTGATTATAAGAAAACTACCAAATCAGACAGTCGTCATAGGTTCCACAATACAATTCACGTGTGACGCATCAGGTAATCCGGACCCTGTTATAAGATGGTATCATAACGACACGGTTTTAAGGAACGAAACTGACACTCAACTGATAAGACAAAATGTAACCATGGATCACGGAGGAAAATACAAATGTCAGGCTGAGAATGTTGTGACTAACGTCTCGTCAAATACCGCTTATGTCAAGGTTGAAGGTAATTTATTTATGAATTTTCTTTTTTTTTCAGAAATAGTTTTTAGCTTTAAGGATTTAAAGTCTTAAATTACATACAAGGTAAATTGACCTTTTTATTCCAAAAATATGTTATATTATTTTAGCTTAGTGTTTGTTTACGAGCAAAAACAAGGTAAGAACATTGCTTCAGACAGGGAAAGACGGGAAGATCCTAAATTTTCAATAACATTTTTATTTAGCAATTTTTCAGACACTAGTTGCTTTCTTGTCAGCACTGAACTCTAGTGACTACTTGATTAGATTAACAGTCCAACAGCAGGGGAATAAACATTAATAAACAACTGAACACGGAAGTAACTAATAGAAATTTAAGTTACATCATAGCTGATATTGTTTCATCCCTGAAAACAACGGTTCTTCCATTTTTTATTGTGTATTCCCTGTTTTAGTCCTTACTGTCTCAAACGTTTTCTTGTATGAAACAATAGTTTATTTAAATTGCCAGAGTCTCTGTCAAATATTGCATGCGAGATGTATTTCTGTTTTATAACTGAAAGAGGTGGTTCTTGATTTTTTTTTGTCAGATAAATGCAAAAATGTCTATAGTGTCTTTTTAAACTTCTATCATTGAAAATGCTTTAAACGGTATCATTATTTCAGATTTTTTTTCTTCACCCGGGACATTAATTGGACACTCCGATTACATAGTTGCTGGTCCCAATGATTTGATATGGGTATGTCCTGTCTGTGTGTGGTTGCCAGGTCATATGGAAAGCCTTGGCGCGAAATGTTGATGATAAACGTTGTAAGGAAAACCAATCTATATGCAGAATAATGACCGCTTTCTTTATTTTGCAATAGAGGAACTGCCCCTTTTGGGACTCCATATCCTTCCCCTTCCATTTTATTGCTTTCCGATGACAATAAAACTACTTGCCTCTTTTTTCCCTTCCACTTTTTTTCTTCTTATATTTTTCTTAATAGGTTAAGTATTTTACTCCTTATTCCGTTGATATTTATGGGTCACTCGACGTAACGTCTAATTAATCAATCGGCGTAGAGTTTCTTAATAATGAACCAATCACACTCTTTCTTATGTCACTGCTTCAGGAGTATTTAGGATAAAAAATTGTTTTGGTCCGTATTTTTGTTGTTATTCTTTTGTCAACTTTATTCACAAAGAGGCCCGGATCAATATTAATCATTAATATTTAGCATAAACACTCCTGGGAAACTCGATGGTCTCAACTGAATTTTACCAGCAGGAAGTTAATTAATACAAAGTGACAGACCCTATTTTAAAAAATCGAGGAATGTGACTCCATGTTAAATTAGTTAAAGATCTAAAAAACAACTAAAACCATAACAAAGGTCTGCGTTTTAAGACAGAAATCGTCTTTATTGTAGTCAGCCGCTTCGGGGCGATTCTAAAATCCGGACATAAAGAAAAAACTTATTTACCATTGTTATTCGAGAACAGAAAATGTTTTTTATTTATTAAAACTTATTTTATTAATTTATATGGAGTGACATTCTTTGATTTCTCGAACTGCACTTATTGAGTGTAAATCACAGATTTTCGGACGCCGGTCTTTTGGTTGAGAAGATCGAGTTTCCCAGGCGTGATAAAGAAAATAACAAAAAATATATACTAATGCAACAAGTAATATTTTAAAAATTACCGCCAAAATATGGCAAATGTTAAGGAAACATCTACAATGGCTGAAAATATTAACCATATTTCAACGGAAATCGGTTTCACCTTGAACACATCAAATTTGTTGGACACGTAAGCTGTTTTTTAATAACAAATCTAGTAGTAATTGATATGTTATTGTTTCAGATGCTGATGACTGTATTGGAGTTACATGTGCAAATGGCGGAACATGTGTTGATATGTTTAGATCTTATTCTTGTAAATGTCGTACTGGTTTTAAAGGCCGACACTGTCAAAAGGGTATGATTGCTTTACCATTAGATCCGAAACAAAGTTTGAAACAACAATTTGAGGTTTTTTAACAAAAGTGTCTGTCAACATCGTTATGTTTTTCAAAAAGGGCAATAAACTACATTCTTATGGTGTTGTTCCGTTGTTTCATCGACATCAAAGGCATTACGTGAATATTGCTAAATTTGAATAAAACATCTTGATTATAACATGACCACATTTCGCTACAAGTATATGAAATTATTTCACAAATTGATGCAGATTAATCTGTTTAGCATATTTGAAAATGCATTTTTGTTCCAAAAATTATTTTGCATCATATAATTTCGTGAAAGGCAACGATATTTTGAACCAAAAATGACCATAATTGACCTTTTACACTGAATTTTTAAATAGTTTTATTCCTGATATTTCAGCCGAACTAATATGTCATTTTTTCTGTAAATTTCTTAAAAGTAATAGTGCCATTTGATGTATTTATCATATTTTTGTGATGTCATCAATAATTGCCTCCTTCCTTTTTGTATATATTACAATTTTACGTGTGAAGAAAGGAAATATTCAAATTGTTGATGTCGTTCACGTAACGAATATCCCGAACAGCGGCATAGTTTTTGGACTTCAAAAACACTTCACGAACTATATTTTTATCTAAAACTATACAATAACGGAGTACATACACCAGTTTGAATTTGCAAATTTTAATTGAGGGACCACATGTATCGTTTGGATTGTAATCCTTTTCACTTTAATGTACGAGTTGAAATCCTTTAGTTCATATATAATGCACAAAAACGGTATGAACAGATAAAATAATAAAAAAGACATTAAAAACTAGCAATGAAAGTAGAAGCAATAAAATGAAAAGGAAGCTGAAACATCACTAATGTGCATTTCATAAAACCAGTCTAAGTATGAGTCTGAACTGGTAAATTTGTGATTTAAATTCTATTACTTATTTACTAATGTTGTAAAATGTTGTACAATTTTCACATGTTCAAACAAAGATAACGCATTTTGACAAAATGTTACATATGAGATAATTTTCAGGTATAGTTATATGCAGTGGACTGTGGGGATTTTATCCAAATCCTGAAAACTGTTCTGGTTTCGTACATTGTTCCTGGGGTTTTCCGTATTATTTTACATGTCCACAAAATACTATATGGAACCAGAGTCTCCTGACATGTGTTTGGGGAAACTGCAGATAATGTAAGTTTCTGCTAATTTTTTTTAACAATTAACTTGTAGGTATTTTAATTCACAAATATCTAATTTAGGCACTTCTCACTTTTGATTCTTTTGTTCTTTTTATAATCTAATAAGAAAGGGTATGAAAGGAAAAGGGTATTTTGTCAATTGGAGTCGGAGCGAACAAATAAAAAGTGATGTTATAATTTCAAGAATTAAACAATTATTAATCATATGAAAGTTTGTACAGTGATTTTTTCGACCGAGCAAAAACACTGTCCCTAAAGCTCCATAGTTAGGGATTTATTCAGCCTATGCTAATTTTAGCACTCAAGAAATTCTATGGCCAATATCAAAACATCATGGGAAGATATAACGAGTCAGTGTTCCAAATGAAAGCGGACAATTTCAACTAGAATCCCTTTTCTCGGACTTGACTTTACCGATTGTTTTTTTCCTAAAGCAACTCACTTTCAGTGGGACGGATGCTGTTAACAGAGCAGAACATGTTTACCCGTTTCGAGCACCTGATGTCACTCTCAGTTTCATGAGAGTTCACACTGCGAGTGCCTTGGTTTTGAATATTGTGTTTTTATTTCTGTTCTTTATAGCTGTCTAACGTTACTGCTTTCTGTGTTCTCTGTTAGGCCATGTCCTTGGACTCCTACTTTTGTAAATACTACTCCTTTGTTCCGTTGGTGTTTAATGGAACAGAAAAAACACCATTAAGGTTTAATTATCAAATAAAGCATATCTAAAAAAAATAGTAAATGTAAAGACAAGAAATTATTGCGAGTTGTTGTTCATGTTAAAGTGAAAATGAATACTTTACCATTTCATCTAAATATATTTGTGAAGGATATAAATACAGCATTGTTGTTAAATCTTTACTTCTGGTTTTTGTTGGCAAAAATATTGGATCATTTCTTAAATGCTTTACACCATAACTAAATTTAAACAATTTTTCATATTGGCAATATTTGGCATTGTACAATATCATGTTCTTCTTTCATAATTGATGATGTTGTTATACCAAATCTA
>MJUU01006642.1:66318-76589 GCA_002080025.1 Modiolus philippinarum | reverse complement strand
AGAATTTCTCATTGACAACACATTTGTCCAGTTCGGAGGCAAGATATTCCAACAGACAGTCGGCATTCCAATGGGTACGAATTGTACTCCTCTCTTAGCCGACCCGTATTTGTTCACTTACGAAACAGCATTTTTGCAAAATTTGGTCAAAGAAAATAATTAAAAAGGCTAGATCCTTAAATTACTCATACAGATATATTGATGATGTCTTGTCGCTTAATAATAGTAAATATTCCATTAATATATCCCCTGAACTTAAAATAAAAAAAGGAGACTCCAGACACTGACCATTGTGTTTCGTTATTTGATTTACTTCTGGAGTTTGACGAGAGTGGCAACTTCAGCACACGATATTTGTGACAAAAGAGACGATTTCAATTTTGATATAATGTAAACTTTCCACACCTCGACAGTAATATTCCGTCTTCCCAAGCGTATGGAGTATATATTTCTCAATTAATCCCTTACGCTAGAGCATGTAGTCACTATCAAGATTTTTTGCAACGACATAGATGTTTAATTCGTAAGCTTTTAAATTAGGGTTTCGATAAATGCAGATTAATAGTTTTTCTCAAAAAAAATATTCGACGATATCCAGATTTGAATGATAAATATTCAGTTCCAATTTCCAACTGTATTGAAGACGGTTTTGTTTAAGTTTTGCTTCTTCTTTGAGGTTTCTCTTTATGTCACTTTAGTGGGATTATTGCAACGAGCGACTAAAATATTTTACCTGTGTGATACGAGGCTTGTACATCGAACGACAAAAACGTTTCACATGTGTGAAAAAAATCAATGTTTTGAAAATATGGGTTTGACATTTAACACAATCTGGACACACAGAAGGTATAATTAGTCGGCAAATAAACGGGAGGTTGATGCATCATTAAACCTGGTTTAACCCACCATTTTATTTATAAAATGCCCGTTCCAAGTCGGGAATATGACGGCATGCCAAAATGTTCTGTGTTGGGTTGTTTCTCTGATTTTGTCGTATGTTATACGGATTTTCTTTACTTGTCTCTCTCTTTGATCGATTCGTACTTTTGTTGTCACTTTTATTTACTTCAATTGTTTCAGAGCAGATGTTAAAAATAATGTTTTTCCCATAGAGTCCAATGTAAAAACCAAGATCCGGGCTGGCGGCCATGTTTTATCTAACCAGCAAAATCTGCAAACTTTGTGAAAGACCTTCCACACATCATTCCTGTGAAGTTTGGTTGAATCTGCTTCAGTGGTTTCAGAGGAGAAGAAGCAAAATCTGCAAACTTTGTGAAAGACCTTCCACACATCATTCCTGTGAAATTTGGTTGAATCTGCTTCAGTGGTTTCAGAGGAGAAGATGAAAATGTGAAATTCCTATAGGGCCAATGTTAAACTAAGTTCCTTGCTGGCAGCCATGTTTTTTGTCGAATCGGAATAAAATGAGCATTCGTTTGAAAGGACCTTTCATTCATCATTTCAGTACAATTTAGTTAAATTTGCTTTAATAGTTTCAGAGCAGATGTTGCAAATGATGTTTTTTCCCATAGGGTCCAATGTTTAAACTAAGATCCAGGCTGGCGGCCATTTTTTTTTATCTAACCGGAACGAAATATGCAATCTTTGTGAAGGACCTTCCATACATTATTCCTGTAAAGTTTTGTTAAATTTGCATCAGTGGTTTCAGAGAAGAAGATTAAAATGTGAATTTCCCATAGGCCCAATGTTAAACTATGTTCCGTGCTGCCGGTCATGTTTTTTGTCGAATCGGAATAAAATGAGCATTCTTTGTAAAGGACCTTCCATACATCATTTCAGTACAGTTTAGTTAAATTTGCTTCAATATTTCATAGCTGATGTTGAAAATGATGTTTTTCCCATAGTATCCGCGCTTGAGGCCATGTTTTGTCTTTAATTCATCATTTCAGTACAATTTAGTTAAATTTGCTTTAATAGTTTCAGAGCAGATGTTGCAAATGATGTTTTTTCCCATAGGGTCCAATGTTTAAACTAAGATCCAGGCTGGCGGCCATTTTTTTATCTAACCGGAACGAAATGTGCAATCTTTGTGAAGGACCCTCCATACATCCCTCCTGTAAAGTTTGGTTGTATTTATTTTCGTGGTTTCAGATGAGAAGATGAAAATCTGAAAAATTAGCGCTAGACGACGGACGCAAAGTTATAGCAATACTAGACACTGATCCTTTGGGTCAGGTGAGCTAAAAATACAAATGCTGATCAACAATTACAAAGATCGACTCGTTATGTCATTTGATCACATTAACCCTTTTATTCTAATATGCCAAACTATCATCAAAGCGCGTGTAAATGAAACTCAAATACGTAGAAATTGGAAATCGAAAATATATTTCAATTCTAGTCCGTAAAGTAAAACCTGTATATCATCTTGCATGGATGCTGATCTACTATCCCAAATAAAGTTTGCATAAGGATCAATCGAGATTGCTTAAGCTCCTGTTAAAGGTGAAAATTGTATTGTTGGTTCCACCCTCCGCGTATTTGAACTGATCATTAAGGAAGGCACAAAAAATTGTTGGATGTGAAGAACTGCGGATTTTAGATAGAGTTGACAACTTTTGACAAGGCATCATTTGAAGTTTCGTGTGAAGTTGAAGCTTTTCAGGCAGACTGGCAAGCATTCAAATTTATATTAGACACCCTCAAAACAGAGGGATAAGCCCTGAATATGCACTGAAGGACTACCATATAACAACAGACGAATAAGACAATCTGATTCAAAATATTAACATTTCTGATGACCAACTGCTAAGGGAGATAACCGTCACAAATAGATTTGCAGAAGATATGATCAGTGATGAAATTGCAAATGTTCAAGATGTTTCAGTGATTCAATTCTGGATTATAAGCACGGAAAATTCGATAGAAGAATATTTTTACGAGTCAGAAGGTGTTGGATTTTCAAATGGTGTTTCCTATTATTCTATACACTGAAGAATCTTATTATCGACGATACAATGCAGTGATCCAAACAAAACAGAAATCTAACCGAAGATCTAGAAAATCCATTTCAACAGCTTATTCACAACGCTTCCAAATGAATTACATATGCATACACTTTGTCAAATGAAATATTAGAAAAACTTCTTATGCTAAATGAATCAAACTTGTTTTGTTCGTAACCTCCCACAGAATCCCAGCTCTTTTCATTCTCTTTCAATGGTCCTCCTCCACGTTTCCTTCGGCCGAGCTCTAGATCTCTTCCTTTTTCCATCTTGTGTCCAGCTGATGGCTATCTTTTCGTGCCTGGTGTTTCCCATCCTTAGTACATGTCCCAACCATTTCCATCTTCTTCGTTTGATTGTGTCGCTAACTTTCTCAAGTCTGCTCTTTTCCTGACTTCTTCGTTAGTAGCTTTCTGTAACCAATGTATCTTTTGTATTCTTCTTAAGCTTTTATGTAAGAAGGTGTCACTAGGTTTTCGTCATCTTTTGTCATTTTCCATGTTTCGCTTCCATAGAGACGGACTGATATGATGTTAGAGTTGAACAGTCTGAATTTAGTTCTTTTGGAACTGAGATATGTAAACGATGTGATGTCATCTAATTCTTTCCCATCTGTGCTGGTGATTGGTTGTTTGTTGCTTGCATTCATCCTCACTACTTTCGTCTTTGATGCGTAAATTTTCAACCCAGTTAATTGAGCATGTTTACTGTCATCGATAAATTTTGCGCTGTAGCTGTTCTTTAGTGCTTGAGATCAAAGCAATATCATCCGCGTAGTCTATGTCGTCTAGTTTGGTTGTAAAATTCCATATGATTCCTGTGCTGTTTTCTGCTGTAGACTTTCTCATGACCCAGTCTATTACCATGAGAAATAGGAAGCCGGACATGTTGCAGCCCTGATTTGATATTAAACCATTCTGATGTTCTGAGCTATAATATTTAAAGTCTTAAATATGGCAGTGATTAAAAACAAAGGTCTCAGGTTACATGTTTTTTTTTATTCCGAGTTATTTAAGGTTTAACCGTAGTGTCTACTTTCGGGCAAAACAAAATGGCTAAGAACAATGCTTTCATGAATAGAAAACACCCTTATTTTCAATACATGTTTCTTTAATTTAGAATTGCAATTTTCCAGATAAAATCGCTTCTCATGAAACACCGAAACAATGGACTACTGGGCCAATGACAACCTCCGGGGATTGACAATCAATCACCAGGAGTATCGACTCAATGGTAAATACTATATACCGGAGTAACTATCAGAAGTGTTTCCGTCATGGCATAAATCAATTCTGCATTATATAAAATATGATTTGATCTAGTAAGTAAATTACTTCATGGACGCGAATAACGTTTATTGCACAATAATCTTCTGAAATTATTCAAACATTGAAAACTTTATTTCAATGAAGAAATGGAGGAACATTCCGGTCGTTATCTTGACATTGCGATTTCTGTATTTCAGTCTGTTTTCTCTTTAAACTATCATGGTAACTATATAAAGTTAAATCGATTGAAACATTAATTTATTTAAAATTTCGAGGTCTCTATTAGATATTCCCACGTAAGTAAAAATTGTTTTATATGACTGTGGATGTGAAACTTAGAAACAGTCTTTATTTCATGATTGTGCAAATAAAACACGATGGCACTTTTCGTTTAATTAAATGGAAACAAAAACTATTCTTTAAAAGTTTTTCTATCTTAAATTTAAAAAAAAGTGTCTCATTAATTTCTTTTTCTAATGTTAATGCTTTGTCATATCGACCCACGCATATGTGGTACGCAGTATTGTTTTGGTCCATTTCTTTGTTATTGTTCTCTCGTCAAGAAATTTTGTCCGGTTATACTCTCAAAACAGATGCACTCATAACATTCACGTTTTGCACAAATGAAACAGGAAATGATTATGCGACATTTTTTTAATGTCGCCATTTCAAAGTTGAAGGCAGAAATACGTCAAGATGTGAACATTGCAAATGTCAATACAATTTGGAACAAAATAATTAGTTGGATGTGTTAGAGGAGTATGCAAATAATATGAGTTTTTGCTATATTTTCTAATTAAACATATGCATTTGACATATCTCATATATGCACTGCTCTATGCATATTGCTTGCTCTGTTTAAAGTAAAAGTACAAGGCTGATTATGGTGAAACAAAAAAAATTATAGCAGAAAACGGAATGAATAAATTACAAATAATTATACTAAAAAACCTCAATACAAGCCCCGCATATAGCATGAATTTTGCCGGAACACCAAACATTAACGTAACAGAATCGAAATAACATATAGATTGGAGTTTTTGTTACCCTTCTTCCTGAATTCAGTCTTAAAATATCTTTACATCACCATAGGGTTTACATAGTCCATAAGGAGATGGTGACTCCAAGATGAAGAACAACAATAAAAGCGTTGTTCCTTTGCTTGTTTTTACTATGTATTTGTAGTGCTTTTACTCCATATCCTTTCATTCACAATTATGAACTAAGTAAAAAAAATAGAATGCTTGTTTCTTAACAGTGAATCGGGAATATCTTGAAAAAGTCTTTTAGTGTAAGCAATTTCTTCCCAAACGTGCAAATGTGAATTCATAATACTAACACTCAAGACGGTTAGAGTCCCCAAGGGTATTTACCATCCAAGTAGCAAGTATTCGATGCTCGCCGGAAAACTGATTTTATTTTAAAACTTTCAATAGCTAAATGTAACAAAATTTTGTTCGAAATAAGCATAGCCCTGTCCTTAACTGATTTGGCTCTTGTATTTAGATTTTATTGGTAATTTTTTTCAACTTTTACACATATTTCGGTTTATGGATTTTCAAAAATGTCTATTTGATCTGCATTAAGAGACATAAGTAGTCGTAATCCGCATCTGCAGAAACTTAATTAAGTAACTTTGGTATTTTGTTATTTATTTAAACTCTTTTAAATTTTAGATAATTTTAGTTACTTCAAGAATGTCCCTAATAGAAATATTGGTGGAGAAACATATTGTGAGTTTGGAACTTACAGCATTGAAGCACTCTACCGTTATATATTAATGTCTCTCTCCTGAAGGAAATCTGTTATTACTTTTTAGCGCTCATTTGGCGTTATGGTCTGAATGTCTCCTCATGCTACACCGACAATTCAGGATAAAATTTCAATTTGAAAAAAATCCCCGTCCAAACATGACGTTTAAGAATTATAACGTTCACATTTTTGATTGAAACATCATTTACTTCTGTACGAAACGAAATTTACGAATACAATTTATTTTTCCGGGGGTGTTTAGAATTAAAGGAGATTTACCAACCCCATGCAGGACTGTGTTGATGCCGCCATCTTATGTCTATCAATGTTTTGTTATCCATAGGGCGGTAACGTTCTGTTTCAAGATCTGTTCTGAAACCTGTTGAAACTAGAACCAAACGATTTGTCGAAGCTCTTCATTAGCACACCCGTTTAATTTGTATACAAAAAGTATCTACACCATGCAAAATTGTAACTAGTGGAGAACATAATTTTATGTATTTTTTGGGTATGTTACATCTTGTAAGCCATTAAAGGGTATCTGTTTCCAAGATGACAACAAATCTTTCCCTTCAAAAGCTTAATTGTTTTCTCCACTACCGGATTTGACATGTTCAACTCAGCGCGTGTCTTATAAGAAGCAGGAGATGCTTACTCAACCGGTGCACCTGTTTTCAACCATGTTTTTTTATTGGGTCCGTGTTGTTCATATTTGTATGTGTGTGTGTGTCTTCATTTTTCTTTTCCATGCCGTACTCATGTTATGTCTATTTGTTTTTTTCCGATGTTACCACTGTCCTTGGATTATTCGTTTTAGACTGACGGTTAAAAATTATGAAAATTTTCCAAGATCGAGAAATAGAAGTGATCTTTAGGATGTCTTCTCAAATGGAGTCCACATATCAACAAAGACGATAAATATTTATTTTGCTATCAAAAAATAAGATAATTTATTAAATTGCTTAGTCTATCTTTTGACTGAAAGATATTTCATTGTTACCTATCAAAATTTATTTATAATAAATGAATACTCATATGTATTTATATTCTAAAAAGGGTTATCGAAAGGGATTTTTTATCAAATAAAATATTTATTACTGCGGTCAAGGAAGTGGCAAAACTTTCAGTTTACCAAAATTAAGATCTACACCCCAAGTTCTCTACCTTTCATTGACTCGCTGTCGTGCAAAGACAACATTGTATACATTTGTCAGGTTTTCACGTCTTATATGTCTACAATGTAGACATTTCACATCGATGAATCTAACATATTGTGTAAGCTTTTGATGTTAATGTTGACATCATTACAATAAAAGTCTTGCCACTTCCTTGACTGCAGCAAAAACTTAAACAAAACTGAATATATATATATATATATTTTTTGCCGTTTTTTATTGATCTAGTATAAATGAATTTGTTTTTAGGCAAAGTAAAATGTTACTATGCTCGATATAAGGAGTTTATTCTGATGCATACCATTTGCATTTCCCGACATTACATCAAGTCTTCCTTCTACAACTGTGACAAGAGCCTTCGGCTCGAATTACTATTCTTTACAAATTTGAGTATACGAATAGTAAAGAACATTCCATTCTTACATTTGAACAGTTCAGGGGTGGACATGTCAACTCGAACTTTATGACATTGTTGGACAACAAAATTTTGATTGAAAAAAAAATCAAACATGTAAGATATGTAACCATTTAACAAATATCTAATTAATATGTAAAATTAAAGAGTAGAAAGGTGCAAAAAATGAATTTCCCAAAAATATTAAGTCCAAGCCCGAAGGGCCATAACTGTCCACAAAAATCATTCAACAGGAACCAAATTAAAGCTTGATCAGTAATTTATAAATATACAATCATATACTATATATCAAATCAACATATTCACGCATTGTAACGAAAGATTGGAGAAACCGAAGTTTTTCAGAAATTTACTAAGTCCAAGGGCCATAACTCCATACACAATAACCAATCAGGACTTAACTTAAACTTGATCTGTATCTCAACTATATATACACTCGTATACCAAATATCAAATCAATATGTCGAGCGGTTACAGAAAAAAACTCTGGAAACCTATATTTTTCAAAATATCACCAAGTCAAAGGCCATAACTCTGTACAAAATCAACCGACCGGAACCAAATTCGAACTTAATCTGTATCTCACCTAGATATACTCTTTTCTCTAATTTCTAGCAAATTTAAACACCTCCTGACTAATGAGTTATCGAAATGATAATCAACATGGGAGCTACTTGATCTCAGTTGGCGATTGGTCAATCATGTAAGTTTCTCGTGTCAGTTTTTAGAAATAGTGCAACCGGATGTTGATGAAATTAACACCTGCATCATTGTCTAGCGAAACGGTTTTTGCATTTTTATGACCAAAATAACTCAATTTACTGACAATATGACATTTTTATCAAAACTATTATATTCAACGCCCCTTTCAATGAATGGCGTAATGATACACATAGCAACGATGATAGCAACAAAATGGCGGCATACTTGAGACTGGAGACTACGGAGATCGCTTTACTTCAAATAAATTGAGTAGAAATTAGAGAAACAATCTCTAATGTTGTTTTCAGGTTTATTACGAATTTCTCACATCTCGATAGTTAAATTTTCACATTTTAAAGTTCTCGGATAAACTTCGAACTTTAAAATGTGAAAATTTGACTATCTCGATGTGAGAAATATACGTAATAAACTGGAAACAATGTTAGAGACTATATATACAAAATATGAAATCAATATGTCATGAGGTCACAGAAAAGATCTCCGGAAAACCTATATTTTTTCAAAATTTCACTAAGTCCAAGGACCATAACTCTGTACAAATTCAACCTACCGGAACCAAATTCGAATTTAATCTGTATCTCACCTAGATATACTCATATATCAAATATGAAATCAATATGTTAGGCGGTTACAGAACAAATCTCCGAAAACCAAAAAGTTAACGGACCGACGGATGGACAGACGGACGGAGGGTATACCATTATACGTCCGTCTTTCGACGGGCGTACAAAAATGAAGACACACATACATGTACATACAAATTAAAGATGGGTCCTTAACCTGCCCCGAGAGGCATAAAATATATATATCAGAGAAAGCAAAAATTCAAGAGAATTACTTTTCTACAGCTACATGTTATATTTTTACATATCCTGGACAATAATTACTTGAGTATTGGTAACATACTCGTACAAAAAATCTATATTTTTTTTAAAGTCCCATGCAGTTTCTATATTCTATAAATAAACGTAACATGCTGACGTGATAGAAGACACCTTATAAACAACGGACCTGATCATTATCGATATCATCAATCCCAGAGCATTTAAATCTCTTGCTGTTACTCAATTTGTGGTTTTATAATCTCCCGCTTGCACTATCAAATTCAATCTTTCTCAAAACAGCTAGATCTGAAGGACAAAACTTAGGAGATGTGGGACTATAGGGGAAAGGTAATTCTGATAGAAATTGTGATATCTACATTTTCTAGCTGCGAAATCGTAGCTTATAGGTCCTTTTACTTTTCTTCTGGTTTGATGGGCCATGGTCCGCACCTATAAAAAAATCAGCGTATTTTTTCATGGATATCTCTTCTGCAAACATACCAAATTCTACACCTCTTCTGCCTTCAAATTATTCAACGTCTTTCATTTGGATTGAGTAATGGGACGAGTTGTTAGTGTTAGGATGGAAAAGGGGGGGAGGGGGTATAAGCTCGAGGTTCATCTTTGAATATATGTTGCATTTGGGAATACTACATAGAACAGATATTTATATCAAATCAAATATAGGAACTTATATTGGTTTACATGGTGCTGAACAGAAGGAGTGGCTTGCGGTAAAGTCGATACTGAACTCTGATGTTAGGCTACATCAAATTAATTAACAGATTCTCATCCCGACCTGCCCCATTTTTTCTAAGATCTTTTTTTTTCAATTATTCAGAAATTATCTTTCAATTCCTATCAAATCTGGTGAAAATCAGTTAAAAAAAAATAAAATAAAACACTCCCACCCACCCCACATTTTTTTGTTACAGGTGGATTATGAGAACCTTCAAATAAACTTGATAGGCCTTGAAGTCCTTTTCAGTATAATTAATAAATGCCAGTTACGTCTCTTTCTAACTTTATTTCACGTCGAGGTGATAAATTTGATCTCGAAAACCAACTCACTCCTCTGTTACCACCAATTTACCAATGGGCACTTCATCATGCCAGTGGCGGATCCAGACTTTCTGCTAACGGGGGGG
>MJUU01006642.1:18443-65669 GCA_002080025.1 Modiolus philippinarum | reverse complement strand
TGAGGCGTAGCCGAAGGCCAAAACAGGCGTCCGAGGACCAATAACAAGGCCAATACAGAAATAAGCACGTAATGATATCTTTATTGATTAACCTCACTAACATTCCCATTCGATAAGTTATACATGTACATATAGATCAAAAAAGAAGAAAATTAGCGGTAGTTAATGTTCGACACATGGTGATATATGCTAATCAAGCTTGAAGAAATGTCAGAGTGACACAGCACTGTCACAAGTGTCTTTATCACAGTTACATGTACAGTGCACATGTGTAGTTACAATGTAAGAGATTAAAATGTGCAGAGATCTTGATGACGGTAAAGACAAAGCACAAGTAAATTAACTGTGACGGTGAATAATTTACATAGAGAATATTGCCATCAGAAATCTAAGGAGAATGATTCTGAATGTGGCGGTTACATCTTCAAATGTAGACTATTCCATTATTCAACAAAAGCAGGTTTATCTGCACAGCCGGCCCCCTCTTTCCAGAGCACACAAGTGATCTATCCGTTACTGTTTTACAAAAATTCATTTCATTATTTCAATATGGTATCTGTTAAATCAGAGACATATAATTACAGAGATTGGCAACTCTACTATCGTCCCATATCAATCACAACAAACATGGTACGGCCACATCAGAACAACTAAAACTACATTTAATTTAATCGGCATATTTCTAAACCGAAAAGTGATTTGTTTTCCTTAATTATTTCATAGTGGTATTTCGAAAATTTGAATTAGAAATATTGATAAATAAAAAAAGATATTGGCAAATAAAGTGGAGCCTTCATGTGGAAATCTGACGAGGAAGATGGTGATGTTCCTTGTTTACTTTTTAAACTCCTCTTTTATTTCCGTGATTACAACTTCGTAGTTATGAAAACGGGAAAGTATTTCACCATTGTGGTTGTGTTTAGATGGTTTTATTATGATACTTTCATACATTATCGAGATATTAGCGATTTATGTTTGTGAAGTGGAAGTTTCATCGAAGTCCCGATGGCGGCGTGATTTCACGAGAATTCGTCAAGTTGCCAATCTCTTTAATTATATGTCTCTGGTTAAATGTATGATCTTACCTTGTATTGTAATTCCTTCCCCTGATGTACAGCATCATGTCATTCGTAATTTTACAAATTCCAGGTTTTAAATCGGCTGTTAGCATCCGACAAATGTCCAGAGTTGAAAATGTCAAAATTTTAGATCAACCCATGAACATTCCCCAGACGTTTAGCCTGTATTTAACATTAAAATAGAGGTACTGAAATGTGTTCGGTTCTTTCGTCACATGGTCGTACAGAAAACAAAGATTTCACCACATGAGTAGGAAATTTTATGAAGAATTGACCATCTTCTCTTTTCAAGTAAATAAAACACATGTTAATGTTAAAACTGACACATTTTCCACTCAGACAATCATTCCTTTAGACAAATCCACCAGACGATAAGTTATCGATTGTTGTTTGTTTTGTAAGTATATTCCTCCTGTATGTAGGAGCACCGTCATATAACGTAATATAAGACGTAAGGAGGAACATTTAACAAATATGCACCAGGCATGTTAATGTGAGCATTGCCTTCCCCGATTCCCTAGCCTAACGATTTTCTCGCATTTTTACTTCACCTTGAATGGAAACCTACGAGATGTTCCGAAAGGGTTGTATTGGCCCGGATCCGAACACGGCCAATACAAAGAAAATCGATATTGTCTGACTTTTTCTGTATTGGCCGTGCCGGTTCTATGATATTGTAAGGACAGTTTCTTGCTTATTTAAGTCAATAACACACTAGTTAATCAATAAAGGAACTTATATTGGTTTACATGGTGCTGAACAGAAGGAGTGGCTTGCGATAAAGTCGATACTGAACTCTGATGTTAGGTTACATCAAATTAATTAACAGATTCTCATCCCCACCTGCCCCATTTTTTCTAAGCTCTTTTTTTTCAATTATTCAGAAATTATCTTTAAATTCCTATCAAATCTGGTGAAAATCAGTAAAAAAAAATAAAATAAAACCCTCCCACCCACCCCACATTTTTTTGTTACAGGTGGACTGTGAGAATCTTCAAATTAACTTGATAGGCCTTAAAGTATAATTCATAAATGTCAGTTACGTCTCTTTCTAACTTTATTTCACGTCGAGGTGATACATTTGATCTCGAAAACCAACTCACTCCTCTGTTATGACCAATTTACCAATGGGCACTTAATCATGCCAGTGGCGGATCCGGACTTTCTGCTAAGGGGGGATAATCTTTCAAATATGGTGTCCCGAAACCCCTTTTCCAAACAAACCCTAGGAATTTTAAGTATTTTCCAACCTAATGAGGTTCGGGCCCTCCTACATCCACCACTGCATGCTGTGTTCCAGGCCCGGGGTCATTGCCTTACCGTCGACTGGAACTTCGGCTATTCAGGCACCATGTTCACACTTCGGCCACTGCATGCCGTGTTCAATGCCCAGGGTCATTGCTTTACCGTCAGGCACCATGTACACACTTTTAAAAATGACTATTTCCCGGGCTACTTCATCTACCCAAATGCATCAATCCGATATATTTCTGGTTAAAAAAAACTTGTCAGGATTTTTTTTAACCATTACCACAGCTAGCCTCGTGGAAAGAGGCCCTCCGCCACCCCCCCTCCCCTAAATCCACAACTGCATGCCGTTTTTCAGACTTCGTGCTAAGGGGAGGGGGCATATTTTTGCTGGTCGTTGCCTAGCTGTCGATGGGAACTTCAGTATTCAGGCACATGTTCGCACTTAAATGGCTTCATCAACCCAATATTTCTGGTAAAAAAACGTGAAAGGAGATATTTTACAACCACTAGCCTCGTGGCAAAGCCCTCCCCCCTAAATTCACCACTGTCAGCCGTTTTCTAAGGCCTAGAGTCGTTGCCTAGCCGTCGATGGGAACTTCAGCTATATTTCAGGCACCATGCTTGCATTTAAATAGCTAATTCATCTACCCAAACACATCAACCCGATATTTTTGTGACAGGAGTCCATTACCTTTGCTAGCCGAAAGAGGATGACGTCATTTATACGAGATCCCTGAAGCGCTTTAATCGATTGCTAATTTAGCATTATGTCACTAAAGGGCCCGGAAGGCTGGTCTTCTTTTCGATCCGAAATCATATATCTTTAATGAACAAAAGCAATTTCATAAATCATTTTGATAGGAATAACTCCATAACGACGCTGAATTATTCTAGATCTGAAAATACACTTTTTCATCTCTGTGTCATCATTGCGTTTTATATAACAGACCTTAACGACCCGAGACAGCCTGCTTACTTCCGCTATCACCATCCCAGACCTTTCTTTTATATATGTAGTTTAAAAAAATGGATTGAATGGGTCATTAGAAGATTGACAATAATGTGTGGAATCGTGAGCTTATTTTGTCTCGTCTGTTTGACTACAATTTCTTGGTCATTATTTTGTTCTTTGTCTTCAAATCAAACAAAGATGGCGAATTAACAGTAGGATAACAGTTGATTGATACAAGGCTTGATTTGTTGTAGTTATTATTAGTATTCCAGTTCAGAGTCAGACTGTGGGTGGCACATCGAAAATTTAGATTCCATATTTTTTGGCTTAGGTGTATTCATTTGGTCATAAAAACACATCTCAAAAATTTTTTACTTCCAATATGTGTGAGGTCTTGAGATAATTGTTGACTGGTAATATATAGGAAGAAATTGAGGGAAAATTTTCCCGTACTTTTCACTGTACAGTGTAACTAAATTTTGACATGTAACGCTGACAACTCAAAAAGGCAAAATAAAAGAGAAATTTTTTATTATCAATATGACACTTTCTTTGTTAGTTATATTAAAATCTAACATCGAAAGTTTGCGTTTTTTCCTCAATGTGCCACCGCACTAATGCACTTCGACTGCTTCTTCGACGGGCTGGTACTTAATGATCAACATAAATTTGACAACTGTCTAATATTTGTGTTTTACAGAAAAAATTGAACATGCATTGGAAGAGTTGAGGAGTTAAAAGGAAAGACTTGTACAAAATGTGATATTCAGTGCTTGGAAATTCTGGACATCAAATTCATAGTATTTTGCTTTGAAAATTGGCTTTGCAGAAAAATATGTGTAACTGATATTTTTTTATATCTTATTCAATCATTATCTAATCAACTTCTCACCGGGATAAAACCCTATAAACTCATTTCAAATTTTATTATAATTGTATTTATGTATTTTTCATATTCTTGAATAAAAAAATTAGCCAAGAAATCTTATTTTTTGATTTGTAACTATAAAGGCTATTTAGCCCATCTGGCTATATCAAGGATGAGCTTTTGCCATCAATTGGCGTCTATTTTCTGTAGTCCGTCGACCGGCATACACATTTTTTTAAAAAATCATTTTTTCTCTAAAACCAGATGAAACCAAACTTGGCCTGCATCATCACCAGGGTATGGCTTCCGCCAGCCAAACAACATCGCTACTGTTGCTAAAAAAGATAAGGGTAAATTAACTCAAAAGCCGTTACAGATATTTGAAATCTGAAATGGGGTTAAAGTAATCAGCATTATAAGATCTACCAATCCTGCAATTTGGAAGAAAATCTAATAGTGACCTATTTTACAGTTATTGCCCTTTTACCATACAATTTTCAGAATTTTGATGTATTTATAACAGAGAGACGAAAATGCTATGCATATAAAGATCTGAAAATTTCAGAACCTAAATTACAGTCAAGCAGTTTTTGCCCTTGATCGGACTATTTTTTCGTGATTTTTTTACATTCTGTCAAATGTTCAGCATATCAAGGACATTTTATTGAACAGACCTCATCAAAGATGGCCACCAGCAAGGAACTTATTTTAACGTTTGACCCTATGGGTAAACATTTTCTAAGATGCATTCTCAAAAACTCTTAACCAATTTGAACAACCTAGGTTATAATAGTCTTTAGTTGGCCCCTTTGAAAAAAAATGTCCTGCAAGTCCGCATCACATACAAGATGGTCACCAGAGGGGAATATAGTTTATCATTGGACCCTATGAGCCAGTTGGATCGAAACTTTGTCATAATATTCCTTTGATTGTCCCCATTAAAATTTCATCCATCGAATCTGCACCTCATCCAATGTGGTCAACAATGCGAAACTTAGATTAACATTCGACCTCATGGAAAAACACATTCAAAGATCTTCTCTGAAACTAGTAGGCCAATTCGAACCAACTTGTTCATAATAGTCCTTACTCCCCTCGAAAAAGGTGACCGGTAAGTCTATACCATATCCAAAATGAATGCTATCAGGAAATATAGTTCAATTTTAAGGCAAAAAACATCAAGGTCTTTTAACATACTTGAAAATGAGACCCTTTATTATTTAGGAGATTTGACCTGTTTATGTGAGCCATGACCCAGGTGAAGGATGCACACTCTTTAGAGCCTCATGTGTTCCTACCTCATCCAAGATGTCCGCCATCGGGTAACATATTATAGTGACCCTATTGTTAATGCCTTAAAAGATCTTCTCCTTTGGAATTACTTGAACACTGTTAACCAAATATATTGTATGGTCTGACTTGTGATTTTTTTGGTTCCTACTTCATCCTAGATGGCCACCAGTATTTGGGTATCTTCTCAGAAACTGTAGCATATGGTTAACTGATAAATAGTATGAATAATACAGGTTGGTCTTTTGGTGACAATGAATAAGACCAGTCACCAGGTGAGAGATACAGGCTCATGTGAACCTCTGGTAATAATTCGTGAACGTTCATTTAGCAAAATACATCAATGTGGAAATAAACTAATGGTTCAAACCATTTATCATCTCATCAGCAGCATTAAAATCAAATTATAGGGAAAGTAATAATAAAAATGAAGTGTAATTCAGTACTCATAATAAAAAATATTAAAAAAGGAGGTAAAATCCAACCAAACAGAAATCATTTGGTGTTTTTTTTTTTTTTTTTTCCATTATTCCTAATTTTTTGTTCACTGTTTCATCTTTACATCGGAATATAAATTTAAAAAAAGGGGTCACCATGCTTGTTTTTCCATAAAAACCAACCAAAAATATAGATTTTGGGGCCAAATTTACAAAGACAAATACAGAAAATCTAGAACTTATGTCTGAAACTTTTTTTTGCGACGTTACTATATGTCAGGATATACGAATACTGACTAAAAGCTAACATAATGTAGAGCTCAAAACCCTGAATCCATACATATATAGAAAAACATATGTCACCATCCTTGTTTTTGAGTTACAGCAAGTCAAACATGGCTAAAACGGCTATTAAGTGTTAAATTGCGTGACGTTAATAAATGACGTTATATTGTTAAAAAAAAATGGCGTCGGTAAATTCGATATTTAATTGATTAAATCAGCTTGAAAACGCATATGAGAGTTGTCTAGTCATGATCAAAGATTATACGTCAAATAACGTGTTTGCGATTTATATGATTAAGGTCAGAAAAAATTGATCATACTTGAATTCGTTTTTCAGAAAACGAGTGGAAAATTTCTAAAACTCCGACGAAATCATATCAGCTTTTCACATTTACAAAATTAATAGACTATTTATCAATAGATAACTAAATTGTTTGACAGAAGATAGATATTTGCATGGAATGGAAGAGCAAATGAATAAATTTCCAAATGAAAACCGAAGCAACAACAAAAAAACACAAATCCAGAATATATGACAATACAAAGATCACTTACAGACAGAAATTACAAAGGACGAAGACGAAGCAAACAAAAAATAATATAAAGAATATAAAGCACCAACAGTGTGAACCCCGTAAAAACAGGAGTGTCATCCCGTGCTCCGCCAAGGTAGGCATGACCTCGAAGGATATGATATAAATAAACATAGGACAAAATCCTTACTAATACATGCACATGGTAAGGTTAAGCAATATAACAACGCTCTTGTTGCTGTTCTTCATCTTGAGGACACCAAGATGCCGTGGGCAATTAGAAAACACAAGTTCCAAATAGTAACTCACTGAGACATCCACTATCATTTGCTTGAGCGGAATTCGCTTGCTATATGTCGAGCAATGCTACATTTATTGGCGGATCCAAGGGAGTTCCGGGGGGTTGGAACCCCCTCTTTCTTTTGGACAATCATGTATTTGTAATGAATATCCTGGTGTTTTACTAAGAAATGCCAAAAAATTTTCGAGACTCTCTCCACTTGGCGAAATTTCCTTTTATTTCCAATTACCACCTCCCCTCCCTTTTTTAAATTGCCTTGGTCCGCGCCTGACATTCATGTCTCTATGGCTGTGCTCAATTGACGAACTAGAATTAACTCGAGTAGTGTCAATTTCTAAATATAGCTTGAGAATGTCATGCGCACTACCGTACCCATCCTAGACTGGAGTAAAATTCATGGAGGATAATTGTACAACTTATGATATATCTGTTAGAAATATTGACCGTCAAACGAGTGCCAAGCTCAAGATAAACAACAGGTTTCAAGATACATGTACATAATAATTTTTAATTGGAAAGTCTAAAAGGCCAGTACTCCCCAACATTTCAAATTTAGATGGACTTGAACCCCCTCTTATTGACTGTGTGAACCATTTGCCTGTAGGACTGGATCCATGCATGAAATTTTTTAACCCTCTCAAACAATAGGTCTGTGACATGCCGCACTGAATCAACCTTCATTGATTTGATGTAGGAGATGATTTCACAAAATGTGTATCCCATTTTCCCCCTCCCACCTGTCCGACATTCACCATACTTAAACCCGGATTTGATTTCTGTGCAACCTGGCCAAAAAGTCTCATATTCCAAATTGCCAAGAATATAATTTTCAATCACGAGCTCCTAAAAAATGACAATTGCAAATCTCGGATCCCCTTAAAGGATGATCCCGAATATTCTCTATGAATAAAAAGGCCGATCCCGGCGTCCCGGAAAAGGTTGAACGACAGATTTATATTCCTGGTCCACTGAAAGGATACATTCTCGACATACCTCCAAATAGAAAGAAACTCCGAATTAACTTTAGGTGCAACATAACATTCGCCACATGACAACTGTTCACTAGTTTTTTTCCAATACAAACAAACAACAAAACAAAACAAACAGAAAAACTCAATAAATATGTCCCGGTCTTATGGACCGGTTCATTGCTTGCTTTTATATCTATAACGGACAGATCTTTTTAAAAAGTTTAAGTTGAAATGTACTAATAAACAGTGCTTATTTTTTTTTCGTAGTGCGACAGTGTTCTACCAGTAGACTAGGCTCATTTAGCTAGCCGACAGATAAGCGGCGCGCACCCCTTGACCCATCTTTCAAAATTACGTATTATCTATTTCTCCCCTCCTTTCCAGATTGTGTGGAGTTAGTAGTCTACCTGTATTAGGTTTTATTTGTATGGATATTATACTATAGGAAAACGGTACAGATAAAGGGGAGGTCTTGGTACCCATAAACCGGTTTAACCCCACCACTGGCTTTTTGCTAGTGCCGGTACCAAGTCCGGCTGTCCCGAGTTCCTATCGTTGTTTACGTTTGTCTTTTTTCTTTTTTGTGTTTTTCATGTGTTTTCCCTGGCAAATTGTAGCATGTAATTGAAATTTTCAGCCATAGTAGATGTTTCCTGTTATTCCCTCTTTTTTCATTAATCTATCTCTTTTCACATTTCAGTGATGACAATGTGTTTTCTTTAACACAGAAGCTGATCAAATTATGAAGGTCACAAACTCACAGTGGGGGCAGGTTCTAAATTATCGTTCACCCCTTGCTCATCAGTGCTAAACGTGATGTCTGCAGAATATCTTTATTTTTCTCTGTGTGTGCGTGTGAAATGAAAGAACTTTTTCGCTGACAAACAATTCACTCAAATGTTCCGTATTATCATGAGGTTTTACAGTTTTTTTCTTAGTTTCAGACATCACATCTTCAACATTATCTTTTCCTATTCTCTGCGCGAGTTGCAGTTTTGAAAAAGCGGGCTCGCTATAGATAATGTGTGTGCTTTGCACGATATTGATTTCAGTTAAATATTATTATTGTTCATTACACGATGACGTTTTGTGTACCAGCTCTGTAAAGATTAAACAACAGTTATGTCCAAAACCACAGCAATTAGCATAAATAGCGAAAAAAAACTTTCTCTCCCGGCAAGTCTCGAAAATAATATCAGAGCAATGTTAGAAAATGTTGACCATCAGCGAATTACCATGGCATATGTTAGCAAGAAGGAGTCTGGTGAAAAATGGCAAATACAGAAGGTCAAGAACAAGACTTAATAAATGCCTTTCGGAACAAGAAAAGGAGCTCTTGAAATTTTGCACGAAGGAACGTGAAGAGCATAAAGTAACATTTCTATATGGCAATGACTCCTATCTTCATAATTTTGCCAAAGTTGTGCATGATGATTCTCTTTGTTACTAGCATAAGAATAATATTCATCTACTCAATTCCACTTTTTTTATTTATAATTATACATAATAGAAATACATGTAGGTTTAAATAAAAAGTTTAGGAATGATCATTACATATAAAAATTTATTAACGTTTTCTATGCCGTCGATTAAGGTCAGGCGCGATAACTCTTAGCGTAACGTCATTTTGTATCGTGTAACCTTAAAAACAGTTTAGCTAGTTAAAACTTTCCTTCAGACATGCCTGCATGTTGGCTTTTGATCGTGTTATGATCGGGGTGAAATTGAAATGAGGACTTAGAATTACCATTTTTTCATCAGTATTTAAATGAATTCCATTAAATTCAATTGTTATCAAAACTGGAAATAATCAACGATACTTCAAGTCCGCCTACAGGTCTACGAAAAGCGTTGGAAATCAATGATTTTATCCTTCACACCTTGACTTGACTCTTGACGCATTACCAAAACCACTTTCAAAATACATTGGTATATTTTTTAACATAACAGGTGACGCATGCATGACAAAAGGAAATCACCCTTGATACGCTAACCGATCTAATTCTTTGCATACTTCATGTTATTATGATTACGTTATTTCACGAAATTTAAAGTTCAAACGGATAAGTTATGAAATATATAGATTTAATTTTTTGTTTCTTTTTTTCTATCGATTATTTCACTTATTTTATTTTGTTTCACTTCAGTTTACTGTGAAGTTTTCTCAATGTTTCCAACTGAACATTCCATGCATTCGGTTTGCGGAAGTGTAGAAATGGTAGTTGAATTTTCTTTTCCAGGTTTAGCAATCATTTCATTTTGCGTAATTTGCTGTTCGTGGTCAAAAAAGACAGATAAAATATCGAAAGCATGTTATTAGTGATGACAACGATGAAAAAAAGACAGAACATCATTCAATCACATGGAGTCCACCGTATTTAACCTCGCTCTATCTGTAGACTTCTTTTCGAAGAAATTAAGCTCCTGCATAAGTTTTGTTAAATTCCAACAAGTGGTGGATACCATGTGGTCACCATATTGTTTGCATTGAGCCAAATTGACAAAGTCCAAAACATGTCAAAAATCTGGAAAAAGGAATTACTGGAAAACAAAAAGCGCATTGCACATCTGCAATATTTAATCAAGGTCCTGCAGAAGTTTCATGGAATTCAAATCAGTGGTTAAGAAGGAGTAGTAAATACCATCTTTTGGGTACGACGGGAAGACGGGCGGGGGTAAGGACGGACTGACGGACACCATGAACACTATATTCATCGCGCAAAGCGGGGGTATAAAAAGATAATGTACTCATAAAAAAGATGCCTGTATAATGAGGTAAAATACCGAACAGTAAGCGAAACGAATTGATTATATCCAGTATGTCAAAAGCTCTCTTTACGAATGTCACAAGCAATTAATCAGTAATCCTTCAATGAAAATAATGATAAAAAGGAAACACTTGACATTATCAATGTTGCCTCATTTGCATTTACTCCATATCCCTTCATTAAGCAACAACAGTACATTATTTGAATACTCGAGGTCGTCAATCGTAGATTTGACGGTCAAAATGTAGTTTATAGGCGACGCGTTACTGTTATTGCGATTCTAATGCAACAAATCAATTTCATGTTCTATTTTTAACTCGTGAATTTGAAACAATATTAGGAACCAGACTAAACAGGGAACCTACTTGTCACAGGTGTGTAGATGGTGGAATTGACGGTCAGTTTTGACCAATCAAAACCTTCGTTATATAAATGTTGCATTAGAATTGTTAATAAATGTGATCAAAATGTTTAACTGAAAGAAGTATATCAGCAATTAATGTGCATTTACATTATCACATAAGAAATGGAAATACAAGGAAGATAATAAATAAGAAAATACAGAGGAAAATATTCTCAGTTGTAAAAAAAAGAAGATGAACATAAGGTATGACAAACTGATGGTTTGTAGCCTTACAAGACCCGACGTAGGAAATCGGTCATTTCGAATTCGCTCCATCAACAGCAAATTGAGAGTCTGTCATCAAAGACGAGTGTCGCCTGGACTGCTGCTGTCGAACGACACAAATTTCTAAGTCGGTAAGTAGGAAGTCGATGTCTAATAGACCTGAAATTAGTAAGCGCGATATGGTATCCAATACTAAGTTAAAATTCCAAATTTCAAGCGTATGTGGTTTGCAGTTCCTGAAAAAAAGTGTTACAGATTTTCTTACCGTAATATTATATGCTGAAAATATTCCAAGTCGGCTAACAGGAAGAAAAATACTCGAATAATATTTTGGTATTTTATTTAGCATGCTAATTTATTTTAATATGCTTATGACCTAAAATGGTGTATATACCGTGTATATACATTAAACAAGAGTGAAGCCGTGTTTATAACTTATATGGTCACTAAATATGGAGATAAGATGATTAGATTGGACGCGGTGAATTTTCACCTCTAATAGCGGTTACATTGGCATTACGATTATTATCTCCTTCACCAAGAGACCTCTTAAATATTTATGAGGGAATCGGCAATAATTAATTTTCATTTTTAGAGAGAACATCTTCCAACATCTTAGAATTTTTTAACGAAAGCTTATACAATATGGTCATGCACAACCACCGCTGCAATTATAACCACAAAATTTGCACAGTAGAAACCGTAATTTCATAGATTGCTACAATGTTTCTATTTTCAAAATGCATGAGAACTGACATTTTTGAATAGATCCAGAGTTATTTATCGGACAAACAAGCACAGTCTATGACTTGAAGTTTGACTTTTCCTTGCCGTAGATGAATGCCATGTGCAAGCGTACAGTAGATCATGGTGACCCTTCTGGAACACCTGATACTGTTTCGATGCCCGAGGTTAACAATGTCAGCATGTTTTTCCGTGTTTCTTGCATTCTTTTACGAAATTTTTTTTTTGATACAGATTTCTCCTTGCTATTGTCTGTATTCTAAGGAATAAAAAGACGTTTTCAAACTGTCGAAAATGGACTTTTTTAGGATAAGAGAAATAATATTAATTTCGATTGGTATTGTCCAATGGAAAGTCAATGGCATTCAGTAACCACCCAACAAACCAGCATATCTTTCGTTTTGCGTCTTGTAAAGCCGACCATGTTTATCCTTCCGGAGAATCTGATGTAACCCTCCCCCGTTTTTGTTGGGTTCATATTTCCAATAATTAAATATTATGGCGTTTTTGTTTATTACTTCTCATTTTATTTCATTTTGCGTTGCTTCATTTTTCCACGTTTTTGAAATTTGATTCCTGATTTTTTGTTCGTTTGCCAATATATTTAATTTTTCCATACTATATCCAGTTTTTGCTAGCACAAGACAGACTTTATTGTCCCTTTAATATGAATGTAAGTGCTCTTTTATCCCCTGGCACATAGAAAAGTACTTCAAATGATTTGACAGGGCCGCTGGATGGTCAGTTCTCAGTAGCTTGAATAACAATAACAGCTTTATATTGACACTTGTATTTTTACTTTTACGATCTGTCACTTAAAATATTTAAAAATTTTGGAGACAGAGGATTATCCCTTTTGTGCAAAACTGTCCTTAATTTGTAATCTAATTCAAATATGAATAACTTTTGTCGCTTTCTTAAAGTAAACAATCCTTTGAATACTACTTTTTTCTTTTTTGTTCTCTAACTCTATGAATCAGTAATTTTTTAAAGAAGGAAACTGTCGATACTCTTTGGTGTGAAAAAGAATAAACCTGACCATAAATATTACTAAGAAGCTTACAATACATTAAAAATGATTAAAATATACATAAAATCATTTTTAATCTAGGTCTACTGCCTAAGATGGAACATTGTGTGAAGTCGCTTATTTTGTGCACCAAATTTTGCTTTACATGTATTGCATGTATTTCAGATTACCCGTATTTTTCTGTTCTGAAAAATAGTTTGCCTTTATCCTCGTTTGAGGTACAAAATTTGTCGAAATAGCCATCTGCAAAACTAAAATTTAGTTCAATATGGAAAAGAAACGAAATAGGGTAAAAGTCGAAGAGATAACATCCCATCTCCAGGTTTAAACGATCCAAAACAAAAGTTGCTCTGTTAGTATGTCATGCAAAATAATAGCCATCAAAGAATAAACAGTAAAAAAGCAATATGTAAAGCTGTGTAGAAAATGTTATTTTTCTGTGCATATTACACTCACCCATTGTTGAAAGTCAAAATCGAAGAATATGAAAAGGAAAAATAAAAAATAAAAAGGTCTTAAATGGTCAGCAAGGATATTTTAGAAATAGTCTAGACAGTATAGTAAGGCCGGTCAAAGATTTTGGAAGTGTTAGTGCTGTTCTAAACTTTGAGACGTGATGTTCATTGTTTTCAGATATTAAGATAGTGGTGTTGATTAAGTCATACAGTATATACTCCCTTCCTATTATATCACAGGTTCTACGGTATCGCAGTAAAACTTGTATCCTTTCCACGTTCACTGCAACGTCATCGCTGATCACTCTATTTATAGATTCTCTCTGTTGGAAAATTCATCAGTCCTGTCAAAATGACTAGACTTCTTGTAAATACCGAACAGTCTCGTTTATTCCGCAAAAATGGAAGGCATTCTTATTTTTACTGATGCCTTATTTCATAAGACATCAAGTGAATAAATCAAAGTTGTCACGATTCGCATGCTACTTCTTAGGAATGACGTCTGTTGTGGTCCACTAACAATGAAGTTTTTTGGTATTTCAGGGATTCTAACAACAAAACAAAGTTGGTGCAAAAAAATAAGCTATGATAACGTGATTTTTTAGACAACGATCACGACGACGAACTTTATTGTATGTACAATATATGTAGACATGACGGTCTAATTAGGCAATTGAAATTTAATTACTATCAATAAATTGAGAAATTACGATTTTTTTTAAACTGTGACCAAACTGATAAACTGTTTATCCGTTAGAGCGGTAAGAAGTGGGAAAAAGCAGGTGTCTGCATTTAATATGGCAAAACGTAAATCTCTATTCATCAGGTTTCCTGAGATTTGAATGAATTTTTGTTTATTATTTTATATAAAGCGAGAAAGAACATCAAATGTTTTTTTAAAGTGTGTTTTTCAGATATATGATATTACAAATAACAAATAATGAATTGATTGGTCAAACGTTGTGCTCTGTAAAATGAAATTTGTAAATACCGCGATATCATAGGAAACTATATTTACAGCCTTCATTGGCTTATCGCTTTTGAAGAGAGGATTTTAACGAGAGGAACTAATAAATAAGTCATGCGAGGAAATAGGCTTTCATACAAAAATCTTAAATTAAACATTCCTACCTTGCGTTTTATAGAAATTTACTGTTTTTATCAAATTCTTACCACTTAAAAATACTAGGGCTTCATTCCGTGTATGCCACTCGGTAGATGTCCTTAGTACTGGACTTGGCTTCCTACTTCGGTATTTTTGGTAATGAGTACTTCTTTTCTGACTATTTTTGGATTATGTCTTTCCATGGTATTTGATTCAAATGCTGCTGATGAGAGGTTACTCCTTGAAACACGTGTACAGCATAACAAAATTTACTGTTAATCACGCAACTTTGGTATTTTTGTATTTTTAAACCATTGGACCGATGCCACTGTTGGTGGACCAGAAGTCCCCAAGGGTATTCACCAGTCCAATAGTCAGACTTGTCTGACATCAAAATTTACCTTAGTGGCGTTTTATAGAAATTTACTGTTTTTATCAAAATTCTAATCTCTTAAAAATACTAGGGCTTCATTCTGTGTATGGCACTCGGTAGATGTCCTTAGTACTGGATTTGACTTCCTATTTTCGGTATTTTTGGTAATGAGTACATCTTTTCTGACTACTTTTTGATGATGACTTTCTATTGTATAACTAATAACTAAATACCGAAGTTACTGTGAATTTAATTTCTGCATATTTGATTCTAATGCTGCTGATGAGATATTACTCTTTGAAACATGTGTACAACATAACAAAATTTACTGTTTATCATGCAACTTTGGTATTTTTGTATTTTTCAAGCATTGGATCGATGCCACTGCTGGTGGACCAGAGGTCCCCGAGGGTATGCACCAGTCCAATAGTCAGACTTGACTGAAATGAAAATTTACCTTGCATTTTATAGAACTTTACTGCTTTTATCAAAATACTTACGTCTTAAAAGTACTAGGGCTTCATTTCGTGTATGCCACTCGGTAGATGTCCTTAGTACTAGATTTGGCTTCCTATTTCTTTATTCTTGGTAATTGGTACTTCTTTTCTGACTATTTTTAGATTATGGCTTTCCATTGTATTTGATTCTAATGCTGTTGATGAGAGGTTACTCCTTAAAACACGTGTACAGCATAACACAATTTAGTGTGGAACATGCAACTTTGGTATTTTTGTATCTTCTAATTCTGTAAACATGTAAAGTTACATGATCCCTAAACATCAAGTACCGCGATACCATAGAACACCATGCTGAATATTTGCTGAAACAGGTAACAGGATAAAAAGGAGAACGAGGGATAATATGTAAATAATTTTCAATAACCAGTTGTAATGGAAATCTTTAATGTTTGCTACTTTAAGCCGACTTTGAATCACATTCTTAATTCGGTTAATTCATGTCGGATTACTGTTTAAATTAAGTACTAAAACTGTCTATTGTACTTTAATTTTAGTATAATGTACCGGCATTTTTTTGTTTTTGTTTTTTTTTTGTACCGAAGGTTCTGTAAATCCAGCATCTTTAAAAATACCAAAAGTTAAATGAAAATCTAATTCCACCAGCATCATACCTGGACTTATACCTCTACACTGACAACTCTGGACATCTAAAAACAAAACTTTACGACAAGCGTGATGAATTCGACTTTCCAATATTGGACGTATTGTTTTGAGCAGTAATATTCCCACATCTCCGGCATATGGCGTAGACATTTTCCAAATCATTTACAACTATTTCCGTGTCTGAAGTTTGTACAGCGATTTTTACAAAAGAGCGAAATTACTGTCTCAAAAACTTAAACATCAAGGGTATGTTCATTCACTGTTGCAATTGTCACTACAGAAGTATTACGGTCGTCACAACGTTTTGACAGACCGTAGCAATGTTTCTATTTCACAAAAGAGAATAAATATCTTTCGGTAGATCCAGAGTTTACTACCGGACTGACTAACATCGACTGTGAAAAACCGGACTTTCAACTGGCAGTATGATTGGTGCCACGCGTGAAGCAGATCATGCTTACCCTTCCGGAGCACCTGATGATACCTCAGTTTTTGTAGGGGTTCACACTGCTAGTGCTTTAGTTATATTGCGTTCTTGTTCATTTTTGTTTATTTGCTTTGTCTTTGTCATACTGTCTCAATTCGTGTTGGATTTGAATTGCCGTAATTTTGGATTTATTGTTCAAGAATTCCCCCTTTCCTCGTTCTTGCTTCGGTATTTGCCGATGTATCGAAGTTATAGTATTTTTCATACCAAAGTTACAGTAAATTTTGCACTTAAATTGCTGTAATTTTAGTACTGTATATAATTACCATACATTTCCGAAACTTCTGTAATCTACCAACGAAAGTTACAAAATCAGCTCGTAAATTACTGTTAATCTAGTGCGGAAATTACTGTAGATTTAATTTGTCATTCAGTTTGGAAATTCCAGTTAATTAAATGAGAAAATAGCTCTAAATTTAAGTAGTACCGTTTATAGTTAACGTAAATTTTGTACCGAAGTTTTGTTACTTCAGTAATTAGTATCAAAGTTGTGTTTTATTTTGTACCGGAGTTACTGTAAATCATTTTGAGGTGGTAGACAGGAGGGTGCCTTTTCTCCTATCTCCCATCCCAATTCTCCTTTATCCCGCCCCCTCAAATTGGTTCCGAATGGTGAATAAAAGGATATGGAGTAAATGCACATGAGACAAAGTCTCTACAAATACATGGTAAAAAACAAGCAAAGGAACAACGCTTTTATTGTTGTTCTTCATCTTAAGTCACCATGAGGCCTTCAACAATGAGCTTTGCTCATACCTCATAGTAAGTTCAAGACGGCCCCTAGCACCGGTTTAAGCGGAATTCTTTGCTAATTGTCGAGCAACGCTACATCCATGTCTTTCTTGGTCATGGGTGCGGGATTGTCAACAAACATCAATTAAACTGGCAAAGTGCTCTTACAATCACTGTCATCCTTTGCCCGACAAAAGCACTAGTGTCTTAAGCTAGTGGACAATTACAACATTTTTTTAGTTATTATTTTGACCGAAGTTATTTTGAAGCTAGTATCGAAGAATTATCTGATATAAAAGTGTAGTTACCTTACATTGTATTTTTTGTGCTGTACAGTCTTTTTTCTCTATACATTTGAATGGTTACTGTGCAATCATGTGTTTAGTTTATTTCAAACAGCTATGAAAGAACGTACTTTACACTGAAAAATATTCATCATCTGTGTAGAAATTGTCTTAATCGATATCTTCGGAAATGTTACCTCATCCAGAGTATCTCGAGGTATCAAAAAATTTCGATCTACTGTTTCGTTACAAATAACTAAATACCGAAGTTACTGTGAATTTTGATTCTGCATATGCGCATTTCGACAACTTATGTCTCATCAGTGCAGATAAAATCTAAACGTTTGGAAGACCATAAAGTCAAAGATGTTTAAAAACTGATAGACAACAAACAATCAAATATGATCTAAATAGAAAGCAAAAATCAGCTAAGCACAGAGCTTTGCATGAGGGAGATACTCCTTAGTTTCAACAAAATTTACAAAAATTAGATATTGTAAGGTTCCAAATATAATCGGCTTTGGGGTCAGCACCGAAGTACTGACTACTGGGCTGGTAAATACCCTCGGGGACTAACAGTCCACCAGCAGTGGCATCGACCCGGTGGTAACAAATAACTAAATACCGAGGTTACTGTGAATTTTGATTCTGCATATGCGCATTTCGACAACTTATGTCTCATCAGTGCAGATAAAATCTAAACGTTTGGAAGACCATAAAGTCAAAGATGTTTAAAAACTGATACAAGTAAGACATACTTACAATTCCCAGCATTTCTAACTTCGGGATAGCCCTATTTTACGACTGGAAATTCGGGATGAAATGCTCTTAGCCACGGGAAATCGGGATGGTTATTCCGAGTTTAACAAGATTTGCAACAGATTATTTCCTGGATAATACAAACTTCATTATACCCGAAAACCGATTTTATTTGGAAACTTGCAATACCTAAACTTTGGAAAATTTTGTTTAAAACTAGGGAGTATATCTCTCTTGCATAGCTCTGTCCTTAGCTGATTTTTGCTTTCTTATTTAGATCTTATTGGTTACTTGTTCTCTATCAGATTTTACACGTATTTCGGTTTATGGACTTCCAACTGTTTTGATTTTATCTGCACTGAAGAGACATAAGTTGTCGAAATGCGCATATGCAGAAATAAATTTTAAAGTAACTTCGGTATTTTGTTATTTATGCTTGATCAATTTGACAAGCAATAAAAGGAGTTCATTAATAAAATATACTAACACCTCATTTTGTAGAAAAAAATATTATTTTTTACCAGGATGTTGTAAAAAATATATCCGGCAATTCAGAATTTGCTTAATTTAAAGAGAAGAAATCGGGATGAGAACCCTAATTCTCACCCCACGTAACCTCAATGTATCGAAAATGGACATTGCGGGGTTATAGACTCACTATACAGTAATATTTGAATTAAAAAAGTGGGAAACAGATGTGCAAAAAGGTATGGCCACTTTCCGTGAATTAATTTCATTCAGCATACCAAATTTCCGAATTCATAATATATTCTCCAAGACTGTTTAAATATATCATCTGTCACATATGCTATAAAAAATCAATTCAAATACACTTTTATATGTTTAGATAAAATATCAAACCACTAAACTTGTCACTTGAATGCAATTCTGACAAATTTTGACAATTTTTGTAGGTTTTTGTTTAAATTCGTTGTACAGTACTTCTGAACCAAACTAAATTAACTGCCAATTTGACGGGAAAATATTAAACAATCACATAAAAATGTACTTTCGGTAGTACCATCTTCCCAAATACTCTAAAATGCTTTACATGGGTACAAAAAGGCCACTTACAGCCATGTTCGACTGTTAATATCTCATAATACATACAAGTTTGGCATATACTTTTATTCATAAGAAGCACATGTATCATAGATTACCTAACACGATTTTCTACGATATTTGAGCCTATTTTGTAATTACAAAATTTACGGCTAAATGGTCATACTTCTAAGTATCGTCATCCGGAAGACAGGCCGTTTGTCATATTCCAGTTTTATATAAATTAATGCAATTTGCGTTTCACTACATTTTTGAGTTACAATAGCAAGGCGCAAAAAATAATAAAGTTCGAAGGATTGGAAATTTTTATATAAAATTAATAAGAAGGGTAAATTCTAATCGAACCATAATATTCTTCTACTACAACAGTTAATTGCGGCAATCGCATAAGAAGATCTGTAAAGTCATATTTGTATTCGGTTTTAATAAATGTCGGTGTTTATAAAATAACGATGACAGTTTATTAAAGTCGACAAATGCCAAAAATTTGATTATCGTGAGCGCCATGCGTTACAGCATACAATCGACGTCTTAAGTAATGTCGCCGTAAAAAACGCATTTTGTACATTTATATCCATCATTCAAAGCGATGTCTTGAAAACGAGTACAGTTGCTAAGGACTTTCTTTGCATCAATTTAAAAAAAGTTGGTTAAATAAATGTGCATTCACGATTTGAGTAAAGGCACCATCCGATTTTCACGATTTTCCCCTATATATCATTTCAACTTTTAGTGTATCATGCAGTAAACTTCATTAAGTCAGATCTCGTAAACTAAAACGGTGGCCTTTATTTAATTATATTTCTTTTTCGATTTTCGACTTATATTTTCAAGTACTATTTGTAAACGAAATTAAAAAAAAAAATCGTTAGGGTTGTTAATTACGTACACTTCGCCTTAAATAACACATTTTGCAGCTGAACATTAAGCTCCAAAGGATAAGGGTTTGAATAAGCCTCGGAAAACTCGACGATATGACCGATAGGTTGTACTAACAAATCTTCAGCATGAGCATCAACCAAGTGGAAATGAAACGACAAAATACTTAATTACCTAAAATTTAAGTTTTGTAGATGACGATTTCAACTCATCTCATCAGTGCAGTTAAAAGGCAAGCGTAAATCAGAGAATGGCCTTTAGCTCATTGCAATATTGGGCTCCCGAAGGGGGCGTCAATGGTAGGAGTGTCAGCATCTTGGACCCACTGGAAACTCTTCAACAACATGGCGGCCAAAAACGGAAAAGGAAAGTTGCACAGTCACGTGTGCGCAGTTAACTATTTTGCAAACTCTTTACGCAATGTAGTTTTTCAAGAATTAAGATTTTTATTTCTATCTTATTTCACAACTAGCCTCAAGCTAGCGAACAATAAGCCAGCAAACAATAAGCAAAATCAAGCCAGCGAACAATAAGAAAGGGCGCCAAAATGATCACAACTAAAAACCGAAGAGATGCATTTACAAATCTGATCACAACTAATAACCAAAGAAATGCATAGACATAAAATGTTCACAAATAATGAATGTTTATTCTAAATACCCCAACTCATTAATTTCTGATTTATTTTTTCATCGATAGTATTTGATTTATATTACACAATAATACATTTTTATTTTACTTATTTACAACTACATGTATTTTTGAAAATTGCAAATGTGAAAAATAACGGAAAAGATGAAAATAAAGGTATATAATTAGACGGAAATATATTCAATAATATGCGATTTGCTGTTGAATTATGTAGATTTGAATGTTTACGTGTGTGCATTGTAAATCAGTAACATTTTAGAAGTATAAAAACTTACCCTTTGCATTTAGATTGTTTTTAAATGGAGGACAAAAAAATGTTTTGGTATTACTGCTTTCATTGAAATCAAGCATATTTAAGAAGATTTTGAAAAGCCATGGTAAAATTGTTCTTAGTGAAAAAAATGGTATACAATGAATATGAGAATTTACAAGTCCAGTGTTTTCTGTGTTTCAATGAATAGTGTTTGCTAGATATCTATGACTTTAAACAGAAACAAATATGCTAAGGTATTTTTATAGAGTACTGAGAATTTCGGTTTTTCTAATTATAATTCTTTCTGATACATGTATTTAAATATATATTCATTTTAAAACCAAACGGGAAACGTCGCAAATAAGTTTTTATTTCCAATAAATGATAAAAAATGATGGAAATGTTGTGAAAGTGATTAGGAATAATAATTTTAGATTCTTTGGAACTTTCTTGACATTTCAAATAACTATTTTGTTAAATTTTTTAATGAATGAAACCTAAATGAACAATTATAAGAAAAAAATAGCGGAATAATACCACTGAGACACCTTAACAGAGCTAGTATAAATGTAATTGATTTTTAATGGTAGAGCTGCTTAGCATTGAGGATGCATATCAAAAAGGTTACAGGGCAAACTTTTGGGAATAAAAGCAATGTGCTATTACATATTAAATAAGATCCTTACATGGTGAAATCCAGAATAACTAAATATGAACGTTGGAGGAGGCTGTTATTGGGGGTGGGGGATTTTCTATTACCTATCTTTATCAGGACAAGAAAAAAGGAAGTCCCACTAATCCCGTCTTAAGTAAAAATCTAATCTTAGAGTGATACCTCCTGTAGAGTCACTGTACGTGGAGTCGTACAGAACGCGGACTCGTACGATTTTGATAAGATTTCAAAATGCATTCATATCCTTAGGAAAATTTTAAATTAGACTTGGCATACTTGATACTTCCATAACAACCCGTTGTTTTACCTAGCAACACGCGTTTCCGGTTTGCCTCGTTTTAAAATTGAAACTATAATAATAGAATACATTTCGTCTGCAAAAATCTGAAAATCTGAACATTACATAAATATCGGTACTTTTATTTCAGCATTTTCTCAAAAGCTTGAATTGAACAATAGAAAAATGTAAAGAAGTCTTGTATCTTTTGAACAAATTCCGTAGTAAATTTATAGAAAATTCTTTAGAATTCAAAGATTTCCGTCCAACGGAACAACAGTTATTTTATGAAAATATTGCATAGACGAAAACTTTATTCTTTTTATCAATTTTTGTTATTGTGTACTCTTCTCCCACGTAAAATGAAGTTTAATATAAAGTAGATTTAATCTTTGTTTTGAAAATGTGTTTAATTCATTATTGTGGAAAAATGACAAAATGCAACATATATACATTTCAATAAGTAGTGAAAAGATTCTCATCTTTTTGCATTTCTAAATTACGAAAGTGCGTAAATATAGCCGAAAATATTGATTTTTATATCATATAAGCTAATTCGTATTTTGTAACGAAGTTACAAAAATTTTGGGGTGCACGACTCCACGTACTATTTTTAGGAATTTCATAAGCACCTTGGAACTAAAAAATGTCGTGTCATAACATTACAACGGAAAATTATTCCTTTCAAATTAGAGTAAATATAAAGATTGTTTCCAACTCAATATTCACGATAATAATTTAAGTTGATTTACGCATGTGTATGACGTCAAGAAACTAAAAACATCTAAAACCGTACGACTCCACGTACGGTCACTCTGTTTACAGGACAAATAGGTCTGCTAAAATAAATAGATAAATAAATAGTTATGAATAATGTTAGCCACAGAATAACAAATAACAAAATACCGAAGTTAAATAACAAATGAAGAAAGAAAAAGATTTATATATTTTACAGTATTGAAAAGAACTTGATATCGTAATTTTAACTTTTGAAATATAATTGACAAACAAAAATTTATTTAACTCGATGTGGGAAATTTCATAATCAACTAGTTCTCGTTATGGAAACTATAATTCTCTAATTTCTATCCAGTTTTCACATTTCCTGAACGGTGTGGAAACATTTGTTCTCCTCTCTAGAGAGGAGAACAAGTTTCGTGACAATTCCCACCAAATCTATTCGGAATACAATCCTCGGTATTTTTTATCCAGTCATTAGAGAAACAGTTTCCACAACTTAAACACGTTAAATAAATTTTCAAATGTTTAAAAGCTCGGCCAGCCTCGCTTTCAAACATTTGCAAAATTTATTTAACTCGATGTGAGAAATTTCATAATCAACTAGTTCTCGTTATGGAAACTATAATTCTCTAATTTCTATCCAGTTTTCACATTTCCTGAATGGTGTGGAAACATTTGTTCTCCTCTCTAGAGAGGAGAACAAGTTTCGTGACAATTCCCACCAAATCTATTCGGAATACAATCCTCGGTATTTTTCATCCAGTCATTAGAGAAACAGTTTCCACAACTTAAACACGTTAAATAAATTTTCAAATGTTTAAAAGCTCGGCCAGCCTCGCTTACAAACATTTGCAAAATTTATTTAACTCGATGTGAGAAATTTCATAATCAACTAGTTCTCGTTATGGAAACTATATATTATTACATTTCAAATAATCGGATTTCATGCTAGTTTCAAGTACTGGACGACTTAGCAGATATTATCATTGGAGACATACAATGATATTACTGATGGGGTAATAACAAAACTACCGAACAATGTGAAGAGCCGAAACCCACGAGACAAAATGACAAGTCAGGTGGAAAATACCGGTAAAATTGTCAACCGTAGTGGTCCTGACTTGGTACAGGCATTTCAAAAGAAGTGGTGGGTTAAACCGCTTTTATGGCTAGCCAAACTTCCCCTTCTATTGCGGTAGTGTCTGTTATCAACTCAACAGAAATTGCCATTGAAAGCTTATTTTGAAATTGACCAAACATATACTTCCCCTTAAATAACACATTTTGCAGCTGAAAATGAAGCTCCAACAGACTAGTGTTTGAATAAGCCTCGGAGAACTCGACGATATGACCGATAAGTTGTACTGACAGTTCTTCAGCATGGGCATCAACCAAGTGAAAATGAAATGACAAAGTACTTAAATAAAATTTGAGTTTTGTAGATGAGGATTTTCACTCCTCTCATCACTTCAGTTAAAAGGCGAGCGAAAAATCAGTAAAGGGCCTTCAACGTATGGCAATATCAACTTAGGACAGACCTATGATCAAGAGATATCTTTCAGGCCTTGTAATTCTTAATTTTGTATATATTATTACATTTCAAATAATCGGATTTCGGGCTTGTTTCAAAGGACTGGACGACTGAGCAGATATTATAATGGGAGATATACAAAGGATGAATAAGTATTGATATCAAGTTTATATGTACAATGATAATACTGATGGGGTAAAAACAAAACTACCGAAAAGAGTGGTAAAGAAGAGTCGAAACCCAACAGACAAAAAGACAAATCAGGTGACTACCGGCAAAATTGTCGACCTTTTTACAGGAATTTCAAAAGAAATGGTGGGTTAAACCGGGTTTATGGTTAACCAAACCTCCCCTTCTATTGCGGTAGTGTCTGTTAGCAACTCAACAAAAATTGCCATTGAAAGGTCGTTGACAGTAATTAGTTAATGAATAATCTTGAATCAGAGTTCGGACCGACACTTCAAATTTTTCCACAAGGGACTTGTATCCAATAAAGGACCTTTTATGGTCGTATGAGACGGAATTTTTTTAAGCCGTGATTAATAAGGGGGTCACGGAGATTGCTATGTCTAATTATAAAGGCTGTATAATTTGTGATAGCTCTCGCGTAACGAATCAGCTGTGAAACATACACTCCGTAAGCAGGGGAAGCTGGAATATTTCTGTCCATGACCATTTTCGTGAAATTTCGAGATGTAAGTCCCAAAAGATGTAGATCTGGTTGTTTCTATCGTTTACTTTAATCTCTAGTTCCGGTGGATATATTAATGGGATCCATTTAACAAAAGATGCATTATTGATGAAAAGAACATCATCAATATATCAAATTATTAAATTCAGATTAAATACAACTAGAACATCTAATGATTCCAAACTCTTTTGCTATTTCTCCTTATTTATTGTGTTTAAAGACAATGAAGTGATCTTGATCACATGATTGTCATATTAAAATAAAAAAAAATACCTGCTTGATAACAGAATAATTTAATGATAAGCAGCATATGTATTAAAGAATCAAGAAGAAAATGAACAGTTTAACCGATAACATTACAAGATTAAATTGAAAAATCCTTTAATCGTTGTCTTTTATAGCCGTTCGAACTGAAATTCATCATCTTTCATCAAAGATGGAATCCATGCCTTCATTTGAAAATTCAGCTGTACAGTGGTAATTAAAACAGAGTATGCAATACGGTTTCATTTATGAAGCATTATAATTAAATCTCCTCAATTTACAAGCAGTAAATTTCATTGACAGTAAACCTAAAAAATACTGTATATAAACTTCAAACACAATAAATATATATATCAGAGAGCTGAATACAGAAACATCACTAGATATAAAAGCATTAAAAATATTTATAAATTAGTATGCATTTGAATATTTCATAAAAAAAAAAAAAACTACAACGAAGAGTAGTGTCCCGTACAGCTACAGAGAAATTTATAAAAATGCAGAATATTTGTTTATATACATATTTTAAGACGAAAGATAACTACAAGGACGCAATTACACATGGATCTCAAGCAGGCATGGCATCATAACTTATTCAACTTTCACCGAAACTGAAAAGTAAAAAAAAAAATGAAAGATTTAAACAACATAACATATTCATATTCAGAAAAAACACAAATTACTTTCATAATTTTTTTCTAAACTTCATTCGTTTTACAAAGTATGTTTAGATTCATCTGTGACTGACTGGCATTCTCTGGAATATAAATTAACAGCTATCGTTATGGACATCGCCAATCACAGACTGTTCAAACCTGTAACAACCTCGGCAAATAAACCTGACAACCGATCATTTCTTAAAATTCAGTTTGCTAACAAAGGCCTAGATTCCATTAATCTCTCCAACAAAACAGTGAAATCTAACATTCCTCCTTACTTCAAAGACCAATCTGTTCCACTTATCTCTTATTTCTACACCAAATCTACTGCAACCACTATTTTCAATCACAAACGGGTATTGCGTGATTTCCAGATTGATGACTTTAAAACCAAATCGCCTGATTGCACCTGCTCCTCTTTCCCATTCAACTATAGTCCTGCTGGAAACGTGATAACGGGTGACCTAGATATCGTTGAAAACCAAAAATTACGAGATATTTTTTCAAAAGGTCCAAAATTCCGTAAACCCTAGCACATCAACTGGAAGTATAACTTTAAATTTATGATGGATCCAGTTGAAGACTATGCCAGAATGTGGGCGAAGAAAGAAAAAGAAGATGTGGAGACATTGTCAGACTGGATCAGGTCGATTAAGTCATTAATCATTAATCGTATCCGGCGCTTTAAAACATCTATGAAAACTACAACACCCAGTATATTTGATGATCCTCTTGTTGCTAAAACATTGACAAACCTCCAGGAAAAATCCGTCATAGTACCTGCAGACAAAGCTACTAACAATATTGTGTTTGTGTGCTAGAAACACTATTAAGACTGTCTTGTTAAGGAGATGGGTATTGACACTTCATCTGGCAATCCTACTTATTCCCCAACTACATTATCAAGGGACGAGATAATCACAAATCACACTTCTGTGTTAGCATCCTTCGGTATCAAAGTTGATGAGAATAACAATTTTCTCACTTATATTTACCGGGTGTCTAAGCTTCACAAGAATCCCTATAAACATAGATTCATTGCAGGCTCTGCCAGATACACCACTAAGCCCCTATCAAAACTCCTTTCAACTTTACTGACTGCAGTTAGACATGGTCTAAAAAGCTACTGCGAAAAATCCTATTCCACGAGCGGCGTGAATCAGATGTTGATTCTGAAAAAAATCCAAAGATCTCCTTGAACAGCCTTCCTCAAACAGTCTCGCATACTGCAATAGCATTCAAACTTGATTTTTCTACCCTTTATAAAACTCTTCCCCATAATAAACTTAAAACAGTAATTTCCGATCTGATACATCAATGTTTCAGTACCAAAAACGGAGAACGCAGGTATTCCTCTCTGGTAATAGGAAAAGATAAAACATATTTTGTTAAGAACCACACTGAGTCAAACAAGAAATGCAGTGAAAATGACGTGATAAAGATGCTTGAATTTTTGTTGAATGTAGAGGCTGCGTTTTTCAACAGACAATAGGAATTCCTATGGGAACAAATTGTGCGCCACTTTTAGCTGACCCGGCAGGGTTCGCGCTGGGCTTCGCCAATGTCGCAATTTGCGATTTTATTTTCATTCTGGCGACAAAAAATCGTTCCTGGCGATTTTTTGGCGACAACGTTTTTCAAATCAACTTGCCGATATTATCCAATTTTTACCCTTCTTAGTTGAAACCTTTCATGATTTTTGTTGTTAAAATAATCATAGGTAATAATTAAATGTCAATTTATAGCCTCTGGCAACAATATTGTAGTCCTTTGATTATTTCCGGTCATCTGTTGATTGCATTGCCTGTTTATTTACCTGAGCACGTGCCAAAATGACTTGTGACAGATACAAGCCCAATCAAAGGAATTGAAAGAGTATTATTATACACTAAAATTTTATACTTTTCTTTTTTTTGTTTAATATCACTTCTTATTTTCATAAATGTTCGCGAGATTATGCAATTATGAAGTTGAGTTACTTCCCCTATTCTGTGTTGTGAAAACGAAATTAAAGAGGCTTTACTAAAAATTGTATATCAAGTCTTATAAAATAAAAAATTGAACTAATTTTAAGGGATAATATTGAAGTTTAACAAATTTTATGCAAATAATTGCAAATTCAATTTTTGATTAATACTTTTATTGACCTATTGAAAGATAAACTATTTATTTGAAACTTGACAAGCAGAAGCAAATGTATTAAAATGAGTTGGGGCGGTAAGGGCCTCATTTGGCCTGAAAAATAAATTTGGTTGAATTCACTGAATTTTCTCATTGGAATGTTCTATGGGTATGGCTTTTCACTATACAGTAACATTTCTCAAATATTGATGCATGAATATTGAGTTTTTGAGGGTAGAAGAAGGGACAAATTGAAGATTTTGTAGAAAAATGACAATTTTGACCAATTTTGACTACTTTTTCTGTGTAGGAAATATTAAGCACATGCAAGAACCACAAAAATAATTGTATGAGAGGTTCAATTCATTTGTACAAATGAGTTGGTAAATTATCTAATTGGTTCTTGAATGTGCTCGATATTTCCGGAAAGGAAAACTGTTCGGAAATCTGCCAAATTTGGTACATTTCTATGAAAATGCTCAAAAGTAGCCTTTTCATGACGTCAGAACTATACATATTGTAACGTCATTGATTCCAACTTTTGTATTTTTTCTATAAATGGGGTCTAAGCTTTGAAACGAACATGGAAGAAAATCTTGTGGCGCAACTTAAAAATTCGCTGAAATCATAGGCCAAATCAACCCCTTATCACACCTTGTCCTTTAACTTTATCTCCCTCAGAAGGAGAGATGCCAGTGTCATAAAATCCAAAGTAAAGTCCACAATGACAAGGCAGTGGAAGATACACTTATTGCTGAAGACAGTAATGAGTACCACAAATCAAATCAACAAAGCATGTAAAAGATGAAGAAAAAAAAGATTTAAAAAAATTGCTCATTGTGAGGGGAATAAAAACATATGTCTGCAGATGAAACATTAACGACTTTGAAGGACATAACTGAAATGTTTGAAAACAGTACCCGCAAAAGGCAGAAAACAAGGAATGTTAAGCATACGATTCGAACTGAAACAGCAAAGCATGTAAATGATAAAAGAATTTGTGTCATCAAAACAAAACAATAAACAAAAACAAAAAAAACTATTCATTTAGTGTGGAAAAAAGAACACAAAAGTCTATCCTCCAACCTAGAAAACCAATTGGATGCTTCCTAATTGGCGACAAATTTTTGTAATTGGCGACAAAAAATACAAGTTGGCGATTTTTCTGGCGACAGATATTCAGAAGCCAGAGCCATCCCTGACTGACCTTTTCCTTTTTTCGTATGAAGGAAAGTTTTTTACAAGGGCTGATACAACAGAACCAAAAACAACTAGCCCAGACTTTCAAATTCAGCTTCAGATATATAGACGATGTACTTTCTCTTAATAACCCAAGATTTAAAGAATATTTACATCGCATCTACCCCAGTGAACTTGAAATTAAAGAGACAACCGATACACCCAATTCTGCTTCATACCTTGGCGTTTTGTTATACATTGACGAACACGGACGTCTGATATCTAGATTATATGACAAACGTGATGATTTTGACTTTCAAATAGTGAACTTTCCCTTTCTCTGCAGCAATATACCTACATCACCAGCATATGGAGTATATATTCCACAATTAATTCGATACTGTAGAGCATGCAGTACATACAATGACTTTGTGGAAAGAGCAAAAGCACTGTCACAAAAACTGTCAGGGATATGTTCAGCCGTTGTTACTTTCGTCCCTTCAGAAATTCTATAACCGTCATCACGACATCATAGATAGATAGATATGAAATGTCAGTGTCACAAATGAAAACTGACATTTTCAGCTAGATTCACGTCTTCGCGGATTTGACATTACCGGTTTTGACTTTAACCTGGATTGACCCACTGACAGTGTGACGGGTGCTGTATACAGAGCAGGACATGCTTACCCTTCCGGAACACATGATGTCACCCTCGGTTTTTTGGGGTTCATACTGTCAGTGATTTAGTTTTTCGTGTTGTATTGTATATCATACTGTTGGTTTTTAGTTTTGTCTTCGTAAGTGATGTTTGTAGTACCGATTTGTTCTTGTTATTGTCTAAATAATAGAGAAATTTTGAGAAGCTTTCAAAATCTTTACCTTGATACTGTTTGAGGGGTAGAGAAGTAACACGTACCATGGATTTTTATTGGTTTCGTCTACGGGTTTGAAAATGACATCAACCAATCAGCTACTAAACAGATCTTCCAGGACCAAATATACTTCACACACGGGTGCTGTATGCAGGTCAGGACAAGCTTACCCTTCCGGAGCACCCGATGTCACTCTGTTTTTTGAGAGTTCACACTGTTAGTGCTTTAGTTTTTTTATGTTGTATTTGTAATGTTCGCGTGTTTTGTGGGCAGGTGGTGTCTTTGATCTTCCGTCTTCTGGTGTTCTTGCTTTTGCCTTTTCTCTGGACTTTGATTTATATAATCGTGTGCTTTGGTTCTTCGGTATTCTACTGCCGTTGTTTTATATATATTGCTGTTAACAAAAGTGAATAAAACCAATAAAATGCCCCCTTCATTCAAAACATAAAATATTTCTACTTTCCAGAAATTTCAATGAAATACCTTCAAAGATCTGAAACTTAAAAAGCACATCATTTAATTACACGCTACCATGAATCTGTATTTACACATATTCCTCATGATTATAATCTTTCAAGAATATTCTTTGTACTGTTTGCACTTGCATATTATTTTGTTAAGTTTTTTAGAGTCTTGTGATTTGCTTTAAATTGGTCGCATGATCATGTGTAATCTAAGAGGTGTTAAATAGAATGTGAGCTGGTACTAAAATAAATCAGTTTAACATTCCAAATAAATCTTGGATGAAAGCTCAATTGACCTTACTTATTGACCTGGCACTTAAAATAGATCATTAAAACAGTTGATTAAATAATGTTTTCTGATTTATGATAGGCCGTTTTAGACAGAAGATATTTTAGTTCAAGGACTTCAAACGAAACATGCAAGGTCAAACAATATAAAATGCAGTCACTTCAGCTAAAAATGTTACTAACGAGCAGCCAATGTTTTTTCAATTCTTTTAATTTCAAATACTAAAATTGCAAATATATTCACTAAAATTCTCAAACACCTATTATTTTTTCTAATTGTTCTCTAACCTTTACCTTGTTTTCAATGCCTTACAGTAAAACATATTTGATTTCAACAAGTGTGAATCATATAAGGCAATACAGAAGTTCCCTACTGGTAGAAGAATTCTTTGTTACACCAGCAAAATTCAGAAAACGCACCAAAGATGCAAAAGCCGAGTTGCGAATATTTGTTATTTTCATGAATACATCATCGGATATGCAAATAGTTGAACATTACAACCTATTTCAGACAACCATTCAAAAAAATTTGGGCAGGGGATATAATACCCTTATAATAAAGGTAATACGTATTGCTGAAATCAAAACATTCCGAGTCCCCTTTCTTCAAAAATTGGCAGGGGTTCCACTTAAAATTTAATTTATATTGTGAAGAAAAACATGCAACAGAATACTTTTTTTTCAAAGATAAACTGTTCTGGTTTGGTTTCCATGGCAACTGAAAGCTCCAGTATCCACTTCAATCCATTTGAGACCACCATTCAAAAAAAATTGGCAGGGGTTCCTCTTATAATACAGATAAAACATTCCAAGTCCCTCTTACATAAAAAAAATTTTTGCAGGGGTTCCCCTTCTAATCTATTTTATAAATATTTCTGAAATTGTGAAGAAAAGTATGTAGCGAAATTTTTTTCCAATGATTCAGTGTTCTAGTTTGGTTTCAATGGCAACTGAAAGCTCCACTATCCATTACAACCCATTCAAAAAAATTGTACAGGGGTTCCCGTTACAATCTAGGCAATTCATGTTGCTGAAATCGAGTTTCAAGAAATTTACCAAAAAACAGATAACAAAAAAATAATTTATTTCATCTAAGATTTTATTTAAACTGGATATTGCAGAGACTTTTAGAAACATTGAATACTTCTTCACATTAAATATATTACCTCCCATTTTTAATTTTGACTTTTCAATATATATTAATTTTAAGTTAATTACACCAAAAAAGTGTGTTGGTTTACATAACTAGAAACTAATAAGTGAATTCAACATGCTCTGGCAATATAAAGAGTACTTTTGTATGAACAATTAAACTTTTTAGTTATTTTTGTTATCCAAATAATACCAAGCATGTCATTTTAGGCTTTTGTTTATCAACAGGTCATTGGAATTCCCATGGGTACAAATTGTGCACCTCTCATTGCAGATCTTTTTCTTTTCTGTTACGAACGTGACTTCATGAAAAAATTACAAAATTGGACCATACAAAACAGTGATCAACTTATTTCAATTTTCAACGATAACAGCAGGTATATTGACGATATCCTTACTATTGACAATCCCCAGTTTTTAGAATATGTCGACATCATTTACCCACAACAACTGAAACTTAATAAAGCTAATAATGATTCTAACAATTGCCCTTTTCTGGATCTAACTATCATCGTTGACTCTGGTAAAATAAAAACTAAAATTTACGATAAAAGGGATGATTTTGATTTCAGTATTACTAATTTCCCTTTTCTTGACGGCGACGTTCCTCTAGCCCCATCCTACGGAGTTTATATTTCTCAACTGGTACGATTCGCACGCGTTTGTTCTACTCTTGACGACTTCAATGAACGTAACCTTACTATTACTTCAAAACTTTTGCAGCAAGGTTACAGATTTCATAAATTGTTAAATACATTTAAAAAGTTTTGTCGAAGATATGAACATCTGATCTCTAAATATAATGTCACTCGCAAACAGCTTATTTCTAAGGGCATTTCCCATCCTCGATTTTACGGAAATGTTGTTAAAAAATGCCAGAAACTGATTAAAAATCCAGAAAAACTGGGACGTAACTTACATTCTTTACGCAATAGGGGATATCGACAGGATATTCTGCACGTGTCCGTTAAATTAGCTTTGGGATCCAGTGACCTGAGGATTTTACACACATACTGGCCTCTCACTGATACTGCCGATGTCTACTGAAATACATGACGATTCTTTACCAAACCCATTGGGAGTTTTGAATTTGATTTTCCTTCCGTAGTGCGACAGTGTTTTACCAGCGGACTAGGCTCCTTGAGCTAGCCGGCAGTTTAGCGGCGAGCACTCTTTGACCCATCTTTCAAAATTACGTTTTGTCCCCCCATTTTTCTTTTCTAGATTGTGGTCATGGAGTTAGTAGTCTACCTGTATGGGTTTTATTCGTATGTTTATTCTACGATAGGGAAACGGGACAGAGAAAGGGGAGGTTTGGGTACCCATAAACCGGTTTAACCCTACCGCTGGCTTTTGCTAGCGCCGGTACCAAGTCCGGCTGTCCCGAGTTCCTATCGTTGTTTATGTTTGTCTTTTGTATTTTTATTGTGGGTTTTTTTCTTGTGCAGTTCCTATTTACTTTCTGGCATGTGGCTATGGCATGTGGCTATGTTTTTCGGCCATTGTAGGTGTTTCCTGTTATCTTTTTTATTCCATTTTATTCCTGATTGTAATGTTTTGTTATATTTTTAGAAGTTGTGACCTTGACCTTTGTCGCACAAACCTGAAAATCGATAGGGTTCCTCCTCTGATCAGAAGTCATGCAAAGTTTCATTTCGGTGTGGCATGTGGTTCTCAAGATATCAACTAAAAGTTGACGCCCGGACGCTCAGACACCAATCATCAAATTACAAGCCGAATTCGACTACGTCGTAAAAATCAGAAAGCTAGAACAGCACTCGAACTTGATTTGCAAATCACGGTTTTAGACTCGCATAGCAAATATAAGATTAATAACTTGAACGGTTCAGCAAAAAAAAAAACCTGAAAAAACTACATTTCAAAACAATTTTCTGAGCTCATAACTCAGAAAAAAACAAGGGACTAACACTGCCAATATTAGACTTATGCTTCGAATGTTATAGGAAAAAAGTCCCGAAATACTAGTATTTTACCAACAATTCCTTGGACGAGAACCAAACTCAAACTTGATCTCTCGCTAATGGTGATAGTCTATCACAACAAATAAAAGTTTAATATCTGAAATATCTGGAACGGTTTAGAAGAAAAATATCTGGAGAGCTTATATATACCAAAATTTATTTGTAGGTCAAAGGCCCATAACTCAGCAAGAATTAAAGGAGTGATATCAAACTCTTACTTGATCTGTAACCCATAGTGGTAGACTAACATAGCAATAATATCTGAAAGTATTTAGAAAATAAATCCGGAAATTATCTTTTACCAATAAATTCTCATGCCAAAGCCCATAATTCTGTCAAAAATCATTGCACTGGAACCACACTCGAACTTGATCTGTACATATATGTAACTTATGGTGGTAGACTCATTTTTGCGAATATTAGCTATATATCTGGATAGGTTATTTAAAAGTCTGGAAAAACAGTATTTTACCAAGATTTTCAAAGTCAAAGGTCAAAAGCTCCGTCGAGAAGCCATGGACCAGAACCAAACTCTGTAACTAATGTTGATAGACTCACATACCAAATATACGCTAAATATTTGTAGTAGTAATGGGGAAAAATCGGCAAAACTTGAGTGCAACGGACGGAAATACAAACAGAGTGGAAACCTAAAGTCCCCTATCGGTAGGGAACTTGAAATATGAACTTGAATTTTTGACATGTATTTTTTACCTTACATAGAGGTCCGAAAAGGATAGTAGGTGGTTGCAATCTTTGAATTGCTGAATGTAATGTAATTTTTTAGGACTTTATCAGAATTGTAATCAACGCATTATTAAGTTTGTGAAGACTGCTGGAAATTGTTTCCATAACATTTTCAGTGAAATACGATTATATGTTGAGATTTTTTTTTACGGGTTTGAAGTCCCGCTACTAGTGAATGCTCTGTCATGACTTGTCATATGTGAAATATATGGATTATTATATATAGTCTAAAACATTGTTTCCATTTATAACGTATATTTCTCACATTTAAACAGTTAAATAATCAAATTATGAAGCTTGAGGTTTACCGAGAAGTTTTAAATGTGAAAATTTAACTAGTATAGAGATTTAAGAAAGTATCGAAAAAATAGGGAAACATGTTCGAGATTGTTTATCTTATTCTTACTGTAAAGTGATTTCTGTAGTCTTTATTTTAAATATATGCTACCATTTAGTTGCAAAAATCGTTGCTTTGTGTATCATGACTTCAGAATAAAGAAAATGGAATATATGACATAAATAACAATGCTGGATATACCATGTATGACTTGTTATATGTGAAATATATGGATTATTATATATAGCCTCAAACATTGTTTCCCTTTATAACGTATATTTCTCACATCAAGAAAGTTATTTCACATATAACAATTCATCTTGTATGTGTGTGTGTGTCTTCATTTTTTCCCTTTCTGCGTCGTACTCATATTATGTCTTTGTTTCTTGGTTTTTCCGACGTTGCCGTTGTCATTGGATTGTTCGTTTTAGACTGACGGTTCGGTTCTCGCTTACTTTTGTAGAGATTTTGTCTCATGTGCATCTATTCCACAGCCTTTCATTCTTTATGTTGAGTGAAATATCTTCAAAACCAAAAGATTTAGTAATTTTAGTCATAAAAATGCAAAACCTTTTTAGAAAACAATTTTTCAGATGTTACTTTCACCCATGTACGGTCGCACTATTTCGAGTACTTGGAACAAGATATTAAACTCATTGACCGATAAGAAATTGAAAAGAAATAAATAGCCTCACTAGTTTTCATTTTTAACACAACGGTCAGGAGGTGATTAAATTTGTCAGAAATTAGAGAAAGTGCATTGATATCATATTCTATCTCATCCAAAGACATCAATATTAGCCCAAGGGCTGAAGACGATAGAGCTGTATCGTTCTGGGGATAAATTTTATGTGATATGACATGAAAAATTAAAAATGCCATATCATATTATAGTTTAAATGAACTTCAGTTGACAAATGTTGCTTTTCCTTTTTTCATAAAAAATGAAATAATGTAAAGAAAAAATTCATTTTAATTTATTCATCAATGATTTTACGTCAGTATGAAAGGTTACAAAAGAAGGATGTACATTTAAATTTTGACATTCATCCGCAATAAAGTTTACAACAACATGTATGCAATTTCGGATTTCACATTGAAAAATCGCTACATGTGATGTACACTCTCACATATTGTTAATGCCTGATTTGGGTGAATGCCCCTAGTAGAGCTAAAAATCAATTGGAACGAGTCTCTTGCTTAAACTTTGTTATCTTATATTTCTGATTTTATTAAGGTGTCTGCAGGGTATTAATTTTCTATTCTAGAATTTTGTAAAATTTTCTGTGTAGAAACATAATTGTATTCTTGTTCAAAATGTAAAATAAAATTTGGGGGTCACCGTGCATTTAAGCGCAAAATCTGAAAATTTCAGGATTTTACATAGAAATGATAGGGAAAATGATCATATGAGAGGATAGTTTGAAAAATCTATTATAGAATTTTTGCATACTTTGCATGTGTTTAATTATCATTATGTAGTTTACATATAAAAAATAAAAATTAAGGGTCACCGTTGAAATGAGAGAGAAAAATTGCAAAATGTTAATTTCTCTAGTGATATCTTTGTTAAAAATTATCTCCCTTGAATAATTTCTGTGTTCTGTAAGCTCAAGTGTTTTAACTCTCGTTTTTGTAATGAAAATGTTATAAAAATGATAAAAAAAATATAAATTTTAAATACATTTGAACTTTCTTTTCATTTTAAATAACTATTTTGTCAAATTTCTTAATGAATGAAACCTAAATGAACAATTATTAGACAGAAATGGCGGAATAATACCGCTGAGACACCTTAATAGGCAATTATATATGCGATATATTTTTTTTTCTTTTCAACGCAGGTCATTTTGTACATAGCTACATAATAGTGAGAAACCGACAAAGTGCTGGCACTGAAACATCCGCAAGAATATGGTTTATTATCAGTAAATAAATACACTGAATAGCTACGTAAATAAGTGGAATAAAATTCAATTTTCGTGACTTTGTGCTTTCATTGAATGTGAAAATTGATGGCTGCAATTAAAAAAAATATCCCATACAATACAGAAATCAGATTTAAATGTAGACAGCAATAAAAACGTTGTTCCATTGCTTGGTATACCATATAATTGTAGAGACTTTGTCTCATAAAGATTTATTCCGTAATATTATATACTCATTTAAATATCTATAATCTGATTTGTTTAAATCGTGTCACATGACATTTGAGATTTCGCTGGGTCAACCGGCTAGCGTTGGGTCGCATAGGAAGGTCAACCGGTGAACAAGAAAATTCGATATAATATAACAGTTACCACCCTAGATAGTGTGTGACCCAGCGGTTTCTCTCCCCTCGAAATTTAGGTCACCCTCGAGCAAGCTCTCGGATGACCTTAATATCTCGGGGAGAGAAACCGCTGGGTCACACACTATCAAGGGTGGTAATTGTATATTCTTTCATTGTTTTTTATACCGAATGTAATGCTGATTTGTTAATTAAACCCACTGAGTGCGAGACTGACCGTATTCTCTCTATTTATACATATTCCCTCTAAGTTTACCATAATATGGATTATCTACTCAACACATAGCTTTAAAATTTAGTTACCTTATTTCATTCTACATGTATATAGAGAAGATATATATTTTCCATACCACCAAGGTTTTGGGAGGTTTTTATAAAATAATTACTGCATATCCATACCTGTACACATTCGTTTGGGTCTTCTCCATTATTTAAACACAGAGAACCGAGATCAGCATTAATGCAGTCAATATGATCTAGGCACACCTCTGCAAATACATGCGAAAATCATATTAAAACACTGGCTGTATCCGGAGTATTCAATGTATATATGATGTAAACAGGAATAAAATCCCTGTTCTTGATATACTGGAGTTCTCTATGCATCGTGTGCGTTTATGTCACATGTGCATTCACTCCATATCCTTTCATTTTTTTCTATGTGATGACATAATTTGGTAATGATGTAATGATATTTGTTACACATGTTCACATTCAGATTACATATGTGTCAATAAAATGAAGAATAAATCTTGTATTTATTTGTCTTACTTGTAGCACATTCTTGTAGACATGCAATGAATTGTGAAAAATAAAAGTAAAAAGAAAAATAAATCTTTGACATACACAGTTCTGTCTAGAAACAAAAATATCACAGAATTCTATTACTGCCTGTGTGCTTAGATATATGGTTTAATTCACATGATGAACATTCTTGGTGGTACAGTGTGCAAAGATTTGGTATATCAGATTATTTTTTCAAGGAAAAATAATTAAGACTAAATTATAATGTTGGCATTGAAGGGGATTCGCTATTCAATTTGAAAATAAATAGGATTTCAAATAAAGGTGTTTTTTGTTAGAGAATTAAAAAAGAAATAATTTAAGTAAAAAAAAATTAATAGGTTGATGATCTCTTTTTTGAGTTATAAGTGATTGTAAATTTGGCGGGAAACTGAACTCCTCGGATTTTTCGTAGGATTGCCATTATCAAGGATTGACCACGAATGAATGTGACAGAATAAATAAAATTTAATAAACTTTTTACGGAAAGCTTTAATAAAATTTAATAAACTTTTTACAGAAAGCTTATAAAAATGTATAAAATAAAATTATCGGAAAAAATAAGGGGGTCCATGGCCAAAAAGTTATAATGCTTTTAAATGGATAAAACCAGAGAATTCCGAAAATCTGAAAGAAATCCCAAAACACGAGGAGCGAACCTCCTTAACAAACTTTTCCTTGTCATTGTTGCTCAAATACAAAATAATTACATACCACAAATTTTATATCTAATTCTCTTGGCCAAACTTTACAGATCGTATATATACATTATCTTAGCACAAAGACAATAGAAAAGGGCTACCGATAATCACAACGAAAGATTAATCAAAAAAAAGGAATGTGATATAATGGATAAACCTTATGCAAATATTGATTTATAAACGTTGACTTTCCTGCGGTTTGCTGTGACAAAAGAAAAGGGTGACTTTGACTTGAAAAATTAGGGACTTTGGGCAACAACCTTGCTTTGCACAAATTCAAGCTAAATGTATTTATCCAAAATTCTAAAAGACTTCACGAAAGACAAAAGCGTCATTGAAAAAACTATAATCTGGCCTTCACTGTGAAATTGCATCGTTTTGAGTTACATACAAAGTTCAAAACTCATTGTTTTTTACTGACCTACTTTCACACATCATACCTTAAGCCTACCTAAAAAAAGCTTATAGATTTTTTACGACCTCATGGGCGATGTAATCACTATTCGTCTTCAGTATTCGTGGAATCTTTCTTTTTTATTTGAGTTTGAAGTATCAGGTATTTCGAAATCCTAAGTTCGTTCATTAATTATATTGTTCTGATTGAATCAAATACACGGAACTTCAGAGACATTAAAAATACCATTTGGATTGCTATATCGGATTTAGCAGAACCGACTTTTAAATAAAGGTAATTTTATTTGCCAAGTCTTACTTTCATCTACAAATGGAAAATTGTAGAAATATGTCAACAAAAAGATAGAAGAATTATTCCCTAAGTTTTGCATAGTTTGTGATTCCTTGTTCCTTTGCTTGTTTTTTACCATGTATTTGTAGAGACTTTGTCTCATGTGCATTTACTCCATATCCTTTTATTCACCATTAAAGCAACATAGCGTTGAAAATTTTTTGATTTTTTGTATATCCTTTCTTTTCACTTTATTATTTTTATATTTATTTATATATAATGAATCTACATAGATTTGTATACCGTAAGAAAACAATGCACTGAAATGTGTATAACCATTGAGATCATTCTGTTAAATTTGATAAAATTATTCAGAAGTAAATGTAAAATGCAGGTTGTGACCCTTTTATGCTTAGCACCCTTAATGCAATTAACGCAAATAATTTGGTTTACACTATACAAAAAGAAGACAAGATCTTCCCATCTTGCGTTATTACAAGAATTGGAAGCTTTGAAATCTTACTTTTTTCAGAACAGATCTGAGGCCAACCTTAATGGACATTCAAATCGGTTTCTCTCAAAATCTGTCTCAACTGTAGCAGCCAATGAAAGGATCTAATTTTTGTACGATCTTTTTTCTATGAAGTTTGTTAACTGACTGTTTAACACATTGATTTTTGTTATATGAACTGCGTAGTTGTAATGCTTTTCGTTTTAAATTATCTAATCAACTAAATATGTAATGCCTACCACAAAGCGGTACCTCTTTACTATTGTCGCATAGTTTAGCGGGGCATTGAAGCTCTTCACAGTTTTCTGCAAAACATCAAATGAAGCCAAAACTGGAAACTAAACTTATTTACATTTAAATATATAAAGCAACTTAACAATATCTAGTATTTAGAAATAGTCAGAATACTAGTACATCATGAAACATTTTGAAGTTTTTTAGTTTGATTTCTTCAACCTTGAAGGCATATTCAGACTGAATGGAGTTGAAGAACAATGAAAGCGTTGTTCTATTGCTTGGTTTCACCATATATGTGTAGAGTCTGTCGCGTGTGTATTTAGTCCATATCTTTTCACTGTTTGTTTATGAATTAAATATATTCTTTTTTAATTTCGATTCGACCAAAAGAATTTTTTTCTGCAAAAATAAAAAAAAATAGTGATCATAAGATCATCTGTTGATAAAACATGTTGAATAACAAAATACCGACAACTTACATCTCTTCTGTGCAGATTAAATCTAAACAATTGGAAATCCATTAAACCCAAACGTGTGTAAAAGCTGATAGAGAAAAAATACCAATAGAATCTAAAAGAAAACCCAAATCAGCTAAGGACAGTTTTGAAGTGTTACTGTTTCGTAAAAATCGATATTTCAATGTTGTTTGTTTTAAAAAGACCGAAACGTTGAATTATGTTCCGTGCACTTCAGATTGAAATGTTGTAACTTTCAATTAAAATGTTTCAAGGCAGTATGAACATCAGAACATTTGAAACAGAATGAAAGTTTGTCTTCCTTTTGTTTTGAAAAGCACTGCAAATGTCTTAAAGGAAGCAAGAGAAGCTTACTCTACCGGTGATCAATGATTTTTATTGGGTTTGTGTTGTTCATTTGCATGTTGCCTTTATTTTTCACTTCTGTCCGTACTTGGTATTTCCGATGTTGCTATTGTCCCTCCCTGGATTGTTCGTTTTTTGTCTGAAGGTTCGGTACAAATTAACTTATAGAACATTTTGAACATGCTTGTAAGAAATTTTTTTTTATATCAAAGACGTCAATTATATGACGAGAAACGGTTCTCTGCAGAGTTTTCCGTAAGCTACTCAGAGGCCTAATTATATGAAAATATAATTGGAAGCTGAAAAAAGAAATGGTGCATTTATCTAATTAAGGGAATTCTATTTCAATACATTGGCAAACGATTACTGTAGCAAAAAGGGATACGGCCGAAATTATAAAAAAAAATCAAATATCATTAGAGCTTTTTAGTAAATACATCAAAATAGCTGCGGCTGTAAAAATCATACCGAAATGAACAATACAGATTAAAAAATGCGTCTTTGAGCCTTCGAATATAATTGCCAAAAAAATCTCAATCAAGAAAAATAAACATCAAACCAAAGAATATGTCTATAAAGCAAGGACCCGTCAGCCCACATATTGCTGGAAATAATCAAGTCAATCAATCGTTGAATTAGATCGAGGTACTGGACTATGATAGAATCAGAAAGTACGAGTTCTTACTTTTTTCTTAAATTAAAAAAATATGATTAACTTGATCAACAGATATTTAGGAAATGATATTCAATATAAAGCTGTATAATAAAAAAAAAATACGCCAATCCAAATTAAGTTGTATCAGATAAAAAGTAAACAAAAATTATATGCATCTCAAAATGCAGGATTCCTTCCGATGCTGCACTGATGTTAAACCAATGCCAATTGGAACATATGCACAATATCTTTAAAGTCTACTTAAACATTACTTAACATTTGTTGTCCCTTCTTCTACATAATAAACATCAAGCTATTTAACAATACGTCGCCATCAAGTAGAAAACTGTCAAACTGTCTAATTATCCAAGATTCAAAATTGAATTTTTGAAGTCAATTGATGAAGGATACACTATCTTTTTAAAAGCTCAGTGAAACAAAATTACAAAATTGTCGCACACACAGTCGAATTATTTTGACCTACCAAAGAATGAACAATGTAAACAGATTATTTTTAAACAATATTTGTTTCTTGTAAGCATCAAATTAACAGCACATCTTGCCCTATTTCTTAAGAATAAGTTTGCTGAAAAAATTTGTTTATTAAATTTATTTTAACCTTTTTTAATGAAAATTTAGTATGCCTCATGAATACCCACCTTTTTATTTATTTTGAATTTCACAACTCAACAAAAATGTAGAGTCAAAGTCCAGAATCATGGCAAAACAACACAAATTTGTTCAACACGACACAGATTAAACAATTAAACCAATATAAAACGAACGCCATAAAACTGAAGAATTAGCAGTGTGGACCCTTTGAAAACCCGGAACTATCATCAGGAAGGGTAAGATGCCGTCCAATTGCAACGGAATAGTCTAGTTTTAAGACATAGTCGGCGCTTGTCAATTCTGTAATAAACTGTAAGTGAAATTCCAATTCCTAAGAGTCCTTTAAATTGGAATCAAAGATTTAATTTGTACTCTAAAATCGAAATGCAGAAACTCTTAGGTTAATGATTCATGACCTTTAATTCAAGGTATATGTGTGTCATGGCCTACCAGGATTATTATTTTCAGTATGACTTCAAAAGTCATCCATTCTAAAAATGAATCTAAAACCTGAATTTTAACAAGTATTTTGAAAGAAAAAATAGCCATTAAATATCAAGTCATGATGACATGACATGAAACTATCAGGAAAAGTTACATATTTCGATTTATGGATTTCCAAATGTTTGGATTTTTATCTACACTCAAGAGACTTTAGTTGTCGAAATGCGCATGACTTTTTGTACAAAAACTAAATTCACAGCAACTTCTGTATTTTGTTGCTAAAACCGAATTGTACATCACAAATTGTAATCCTAATATCAAATGTCCTTCATGGTAAACTATCTTTAACCTCATCTGTATACAATTAACCATGACTTCACAGACAGAAGCTTATCATTATTTTTTCGGAAGACATAAAACATAAAAAAAAACTTGAATAATAAACAAAAACAATACATGCCTAATGCCTATTTCTGTTATTATAATATCTGCGAATTCATTATTAATTACTTGGCCTTTTCATGTGTTTATATTTTTCTTTTCTTTTTTAATATAAGTTGTACCTACATTTTTCTTATCGTTTTGTTTGAATAAAACTAGAAATGATTTGCTTACTTGCCCGACATGAAAGTTGGCCTTGACTCTCGTCACAAATTGGTTTGTCGCCACTGCATTCCAGATCTTCGCATCTTTCTATAAAATAAATTGCTCGTTTAGACTGGTGACAATTGATTCGTTGGCAGTCATTTAAACTTTGACTTCCCAATATTTGTTGAATGTGTATATGTATGTGCAACAACATATGTGCCTATTACAATGTCAGGTCAGTCTATTTATCTAATTTCAGTAAAAAACATTTACATCTTATCAAACATCTTCATAACAGCTTGAGGTAGTAGCCAAAGTCGATTTTCGACATTTTGACAGATATGCAAACTTCTCTGTCTATTTACATATTATAAAATTAAAAATATTTACCTATGAATACCCAATTTTCATGTTAAATTCTTAAAGCATGCAACTTTAAGGAATTTTTGACAATATGTTAAGAAATTGTTATTACTTCTTCACTCATTATTCAAGGCTTTCAAAATTCTATGCAAAGCTTATTAAAAACATAGAAATGGACATATCCCACATTTTTTAATTGTTTGTATCTCAAAAAAAGTGCATGCACCTACAATGTTTTCTTGTTTTCTTGTTTATTGTGAACCTTTAATAAAGTCCTGCTTATTAATAATCAAAAGCCTATTATGGCCGAGAAATTCCAAATGTTAAGTAAGTGAGAACCGAACCGTCAATCAAAAGAACAAACAATTCATGGACAATGGCAAAATCAGACACACTAAGGACACCACATGAGTACGGGAAAAAATGAAGACACACACACAGATGAACAACACGAACCCAATAAAAACCATGGGTGAGATCAGGTGTACCGGGAGAGTAAGCATCTCCTGCTTCTTATAAGACACCCGCCGTGTTGAACATGTCAACTCCGGTCGAATCCGATAGAGGAAAAACAAGCTTTAGTTGTAGAGGGAAAGATCTGATGTCATCAGGGAAACAGATATCCCATAGCGATCCACAAAATCGTGATGTCGACCGTAAAACTACTGTATTGATGACGAAAGTTTTTGTAACGTTCCCTTGCTTAAGTAGTCTATTTGTAAGCAACTGAGCTCTATCAAGGAAGTCACTGTAACGACCTCAAGCCCGTGAGTAGCGAATGAGTTGTGCGATGTAAACTCCATATGCTAGTGCTTTTGGAATGTTGCTACAAAGAAAAGGGAAGTTGACTATTGGAAAAGTGAAGTCATCGCGTTTGTCATACAGGCTAGTTTGTAATGTACATGTACCTCTGTTGTCAATATCAAAATGAAGGTCAAGGAATGAAGCCGAGATGTGGAAGTATCTGTAGTATCCTTAATTTTTAGCTCTTTTGGAGAAATAAGATGAAAAAAATCATCGAAGCGAGGACTGGGCCCTTCAAGGAATTCAGCCTCATAAGAGTGGAGTAACAGATCGGCTTAAAGAGGTGCACAGTTTGTGCCTATTGGAATTCCAATGGTCTGTTGACGATCATTAATCTCATTTACAAAAGAATAATTGTAGGAAAAATAACTCATTGTTGAAAGCCTCACAGTGACTTCAAGATGACGAACAACAATAAAATCGTTGTTCCATTGCTTGGTTTAATCCTGTATTTGAAGAGACCTTGTCTCATTTGCATTTCCTTGATATCCTTTCATTATTAGTTAAAAGGTTACAATAAAATGTTTAATATAATTTTATGATTATTTTACGCGTGTAAATGAATTCAATCTTAGTTCGTTGAAAATACCCGTTTTTAACAGTTTTATAAAATCCATGCTACAATTGATAACATATTGCTAATGTCAGAAGTAAATACAATACATATTCGTCATTACATACATATTGTATTATTTCAACCTGTTTTAAGAGTGTTTGGCAATCAAATCATTGAAATAATTGTTTTAACTAAAACAAATAAAAAAGTATGGCTGCTAAGACAGTTGAAATTTCGAAAAAAATGGAAATTCCGATTTTTACACCTCTTTAAGTAAAATTGAATATAACTTATTCAGTTAAATTTTTTTTTCTTCATAAAAAGTATATTTAAAAGTGGTATTTCAAAGAATCATTATCAAACGAATGAATATACCGAAAGAAAATCATCTCTTGTGTTAGATTTTAAGGCATTACTTTTACACTTAATAAAAAACCACCGACGTTACTGTAAAATAAATTTAATTTCTGCATATCAAAAAATGACAAAAAAAATCAAGGAGGTTGTGCAAACGATTCATAAAGCAGATTTGAATTCAAGATATACATGTATGGTTGCTAGGTAAAATTTTGAAAATTTATTAGTCTTTGAGAAAGTCAGGAGATGACGCATAATTGGGATCAAAAGATTTTTTTTTAAAAAGGTAGTTATTTACAATCATTGTTTGTGTTAAAGGAATTCAAATTGTACAGTTTGGTAAGTTAACTTCCAAACATTGAGTGGCCTTTCAAAGTTCCGAAAAATGAACAAAGATTCTTAACCTGTACTCAAAAATAATGGATAAAATTTGAAGTTAATGATTCATGACCTTACGATCATTTTATATGTTTGGCAGGAAAATATTGGAGCTTGTATCATTGCCTATCAGTTTACTAGTATACATTTTCAGTATGATTGCATAGCACCTAAGTTTAAATGAAATGTTTAAACGAAACGTAAAATGAGTCTATCACCTGAATCTTTACCTATATTTTAATAAAAAATTTATAATATCAAGGTATTATACTTAGTTTTCACACTTAAATAAATCTCATATTGTCACTAGTGAAAATTAACAGTATTGTTTTACTCTGGGATATTGTGTCTCATTGTTATAAGGTTATAACAAAACTTCCGAACACAGTTGTAAGGAGCTGAAGTCCATATGACAAAAAGACAAATCTGGTGGAAACCAGTGGTAAAAATGTCGTATGAGAAAGTATGTTTAATTTGTGCTAGCAACTGTGAATCATACACTCCGTAAGCGGGAGGAGCTGAAATATCACTGTCAGTGTTAGGGAAATTTATAATTTTAAAATGAAAATCGACTCTAAAGTCGGTTTCACTTCCTTTAGATAATTGGAATCTCACGATTTCAGCTTATTTTTACACTGATTTCTATCATATTTGGTATGTACATCAAGAATGATCATACATAACTGAAAAACAATGAATTCGCCGTTTAAGACATGCACAAAAGTCTGCAGTCATGTGCATTTTCACATTTTTTTTCAAACAGATGAAAATTTCTAAGTGTTGGATTGTTCTGTTTTATGGGTGACCAAGTAACTTAATGAATTAGATGACCCGAGTTGACCTACCTAATAATAGCAAGGTGTACTCGTCGGGGTTAACAATTGTTATCCACGGACTTTTTGTTTGTAAACACCGAATAGAAATTAGCAGTACATTAACAATTTATTTCAAATATTTCTTTTGGTTAAATGCATGCATATTTCAATTACATGTTTAAGTATTTTGTTGAATTATATCATTTACGGGTATGTTTTTTTCTTAAATCAAAAGGGGGTCCAAGCACATGGTAAAAGCCAAAGTGAGACTTGTTTATCATCTGACTTCAAGATATACCTGCCTATACCTATTTCAGAATGGTCCAGTCTAGTCGATAATTGTGCGC